>JAJJMC010007942.1:4125656-4240334 GCA_023531435.1 Papaver californicum | reverse complement strand
ATATATATATATATATATATATATATATATATATATATATATATATAATTCATCATATAATACACGAGATCATCCATAATTATCTTATAATTTACGAGCGCCCAATATACTCACACAGTTTCATTGAGAAAAATAAATAAAACAAATATAGTATGCCCGGTACGTAGCACGGGCACAAATCTAGTATTTCTAAAATTTGTAATTCTGTAACGCTCTTTAGTCAGTTGAGCAAAAAATAAAAACTTTATGTTTTAGCATATATCATCGTCTTGGTAAGTCGTGCCAGTACGTTTATGACACAAAAAAATTTGAGCACAACCCAGCCCAGCACGTGACCTAGCATATCACGACACAACACGGTAGCTTCGTGTGTTATGCTGGGCAGACTAATCAGCACGATGACACTATACATCATGCGACACAGATAAGTATGAAGCACAACACGACACGACATGTTAAGAAAGCACGTTATAACATGCATAGAGCACTGCACAAACGACACAATACATCACATTTCATGGATATTTCACAAAATAGTTTTTATTCTAGCTAATTTTTAATATTTTATATTTTTATTATATTGATTTATTTCTATAACAACACATAATATCAAAATATTTGAAAAACATTTTTTTTAAAATATAAATAGGTATGCCGGCACAACATAATTACGCTTATCTTTTTTGTACAATATAATACACCCTCGAACATAACACAACACAACATGCCTTAATCTTCGATACAACAAAACATGTAGTATGGTAGGCACTGACACGTTTTACACCTCTTGGTTTATGGGAGGGGTGAAGCCATACGTGTAATCTGACTCTTTTTCATGTCACATATACGTCATCCAAGCTATTTCCCATCTCATCGTTCGTTGATCTCGTCTAACGAGGCGGGGGTGGAAAACCATGTAGGAAGCATTATTAAAAGGCCTGATCTACTCACTCAAATCATGGAAAGTAGTCGTGCGTGCATTACATTTCCAAAGCATACTGCCATTACATGCCTGGCGTCACCTATTGGTTCGTTGAGTCTCCCAGATTTGACGTGTTACAGACACACTGGCCATTTGCGCCGTCTCATCTATTACCTACTTGTCAAAGGTGTGTAGGCCCACTGAGGCCTTGAAAGTAGCGCCGAGACACGCATTTTGACTTGGATTCACACTACTTTCCTACGGCTTCTTCTCTATAAAAATATCGAGTCTGAAAGAAGAATTTTTGATTTGCTGATACTATTGGAAGTTGAAATCACGGAGAAGTTTGCTGATAAAAATATGTACCAGCACTAATGCTAAAGCGCGATTATCGCCGGTTCTATTGAAATCATAATTGGACCAGTTGCCCTATTTTAATTGTCATGGATCCAAAATGCAAAATCATGTTTACCTACTTGTCTTTGAAAGACGAACACACATGCTCTTATGAACTTTTACTGAAGAGGTTGTTTGTTGTCCACCCATCAACTTGTAGCTCTTACACACCTGCCGCAAAACAATCTTAAGTAGCGTTTTGAGTAGGCTAGATTGTAGCATTGATGAATCATTTCTATCATTTCAGGCTTATTGTATCACAACATTTAAAAAATTGTCCCAAATAATTACATTTTTATGCTCCTCAGGAGGGTTTTTTTATTTTTTTTTTGACAAGCTGCATCACCATAAACATGGCAACAGGATGTGCCATCGGAGAGTTATCCCAGATGCACCAACGGCAAACCTAACTTTTCTTCGACTTTTTACGTTTCCCAAGAAGTTTCAACATGTTATCGGTAATGTCAAGTGGAGAGTTACCGCCAGAAGTGTGTGTTAACCAAGCCAATGCCACTATAGCAGCATCTCTCTCTGCAAGTTGCTTGTTCTTCTTCGGCTTCCCAACAAACTGCATCGCTTTGAATTCCACCAATGCCCTAAATTCATTGGTCTTTAAATGCTTTACCTTGTACTTTGGAGGACTATGACCTGCCCTCATCAATAAAGTCTGAAGCAAGCTCTTTGGATTCGGCCCATCTTTCCGTGTGGACTAACTTTGTTCCTGTCCTCATTAATAGTTTCCCTTACCTTCTTGCTTTCGCGGCCAAACACAAATCTGCCTTCACATTGATCAGCTGAGACCAGCTCCTGCACCGAAAGCATAAGATATTTGCCTTCCTTGTGGATGTCTAGAGTTGGATCTTTGAGCTGTATTATTACAAAGATAAATAGGAGGATTCAGTGTTTCCTCTAGAACAAGCCTTAACAGTTTATTGCTGACCATACAAAATGGATCAAAACTTTTCAAAAGTTATAGCCTTGATCAAAAGTTTTCAGAATACCAACTGAAACTCACCTTCCTTTGAAGAAGCTTGTCAAGTTCTTCCCTTAGGGCCCAGAAGCATTCTGCTAGACTAGGATCCATAAAGAAATCAATACAGCCTTCTAACATTTTCAAGTGCCCAGCCTGAATGAAGACCAAGTAGTCAGTAATTTTGGTAGTTTAGTTCCTAACTTGGAAGACATGGCACACGAGAAATATCAGCTTGCAGAAAAACATTACCGAGACACCATGGGTAAGAGAACCACCAAAGAGAATCAGTATTGAATCAGATACACCAGTTGAATCCCGTATGAAGACTGTGTTGACCTTAACTTTCTCACCAAAGACCAACCATGGGTAAGGAATTGTCTGATAGCGTGCGTTTACAGAATTCTGTAGCAAAACCCATAGGTACCGTCAGATATAGACATTGTGATCAAGATTACTACAGAAGAAACAGTTCACAAATTGCACGTTTACTAGCATAGCAGGCCAACAAACAAAAAGCAGCATGGATACATGTAATGGAAAACACAGAAGGCCAATGATTCAAGGCTAAAAACTATATAAGGCTAGTAAGGAACAAAATCCAAGATCCAGATTCTAAAATTATAAGTTGGAGTCTTTGAACTTACAGCATATAATATAACCTGACCATCGTCCATTGTTTTAGAAGACATGGAGCTCTCTCTATGCTGCAGAGATAGAGCACATTTAAGTCCATCAGATTAAATATAATTATCAAGCTGAAAAGAATGACCAATAACATGGATCAAGAGTGTCTTACCACAACAGATGCTATACCAGGAAAGAGGCCAGAACAGATGATAGCGCGGACAAGAGAGACTGGCAACCTAATTCAGGTCACAGTAGCTTCAATGTAAATAAGGTAGATGCAAAGATGATGGACCTCACTTATGTGAAAATATTCACTGTTATACATTGTTTTCTTTCTGCCTAAGTTAAAAACCAAGAAAACCAGCAACATGTCAGTGGGTTCTACATTTTCCATAAATTTACCCACACTGAGGTGAAAGGTGTCCCCTTTCAACAAATCGCATCGTAAGCCTCTTTGCCTCTACTTGCTTTCCATCTAATATCAATCTTTCTTTCACCTTCTTACACAACTTCAGGTCAGGAATTAGATTCCTATTGAACATTCTGCAAGCGACTTTATATGCTGATAAAGGAAGTCTCTTCTCCAAGTAACTCTCCATAAGCAAATGGCTCGTATCAGCATCAGTTTTTGACGCTGTCCTCAAAACCTTGTTCAAAACTTTATAAGCCTCCTTGAGATTACCAATTCTACAAAGTTTTTCAACAACTTGATTATAAACTGTCCTGAATTCTTGCCTTAATAGCAATTTTTCAAGCAACTTCAATAGTTCTTCCACTTTTCCGTTTACACAATACCGATGGATAACAATCCGATAAGTAACTGGTGTTGGAAGCAATCCCTTATGAAGCATTCTTTCAGTAAGCTCAGTTGCCTCTTCCAATCTACCGCTTTTACCAAATGCATCAATTAATGTTGTATACGTAAACACGTCAGGTTGTTTGTTTTTAAGATACATGTCATCCACCAAAGAAAGAGCAGCATCCAGATCACCTTCTTTACAAAACCCATGAATTACAGTTGTAAAATTTACAACATTAACAGCACAGCCCTTGCTCAAACATTCTTCCATAAAATTCTTGGCCTCAGCAACCCTCCCTTCTCGGCAAATAGATTGAAGTAATAGATTAATTTCAGCAGGGGTCGGAAAGAAACCCTTCGTAACCATCTATATTACCACATCGCAAGCCTCGGCCAACTTTCCTTCCTTACGAAGTCCATGCATCACAACACTATAGGTGATGGCATTTGGGGTCCACCAATCGTCTTCGCTCATATTCATCATCTCTCTAGCCTCTGATGAGTTTCCTGTCCTACAAAGCCCATTTAACAAGGCTGTGTATGATACAGTATTTGGTTTGCAGCCATGCTCGTAGATTTTCTTAATCATCTTCTTAGCTTGATCAACCTCTCCTTTCTGAAAAAACCTAATCACAACTGCAGTATAAGTTACAACATCCGGAAGACAACCCTTAATAAACATCCCGTTAACAATTTCTTTTGCCTTGCCCAAATTTCCTTTCTGACAATACGAGTCAACTATTGCACTATACCCTACCTTATCCACTCTATTTCCTTTCTCTTCCGATTCTTTCAAGAAATCAAGAGCCTCGTCACCATGCCCATTCTTTGACAAAACATGAATAAGATTATTGTATGTGACCTGGTCTGGCATTAAGTTACCATCAATCTTCATTTTCACCAACAACTCTTGCACTTCTTTTATTCTTTTCTCTTTACAGAAGAAACCCATTACAGTATAATAACTGATCTTATCAGGATTACATCCCTTTAGAGGCATTTCATCCATCAATTCCAACGCATCATCAACTTGATGAACGTTGCAATAACCCTTTATAAGGCAGTTAAAGGTAACGACATCAGGTACAATTCCAACCCTCTGCATCCTATCCAGAAACCTTAATGCTTTCTCCATTTGATTTGCTAATACCAGAATGAGAATTGCAGTGTTACAAATAGACAAGTCGGGAACACATCCTGACTTCTGCATCAAATTTAAAACGCGCATTGTACTCCTCAATTGGCCTGCTTGGTTGTATGAGATCATCAAATAACTATATGCTTTCGGCTGCATATCAATACGGCATCGAGCCATCAGCCGAAGAACTCTCCTGCAACCTTGGCAAAGCTTTGTTTTGCTAAGAATCTCAAGCAAAGTATAGTAAACCTCCGGGTCATGTCGGTACCTCCACTGTCGATCTGCCCAGTAGAAAAAGTTTAGAGCAACTCGCTCATCGACCTGATTACGTAGAACTGACCATACATGCAGAGGTTTGAGGCTTCTTAATAAATGCCTTAAATGCCCTTCAAGATCTGGATTCCACGCTTGCCTACGTTGAATTAGTCTACATACTTCCCTAACCAAAGGGTGGTTCCTGAATTCATCATCACCAACTTCTGTAACCTTTTCAGCTTCTGAATTTTGTTGGTTGCTTTTTGCTCTAAACGAATTCAAGACCCCAAAATCCTCCTCATCATCAGTTTCTTCTGATTCTTTTTCTGAATCAGATTGTGGAATGTGGGTCTCAGCAAATGAATCTAAAACCATACGTCCTTGAATATTTTCTTCTTCAGCACCAGTAACAAAAACATACTTTTCCACAAGATTATGGTTAGGGTTATTAGTTGAAAAGGAAGAGGACATCTCAAACTCAGTTCCTTACAGTAACTTAGGTTACTAAATTTACTTCTATTCTCTATGCCAGTATCTCTAAATTCTAAGTTTCTATAAAAACTCCAAAAAATCTTCCCTGTAAAATGCAATAACCGTGTAAGACAGCAAGAGTAAGAAATAGGAAAAAGAGATGTTTTTTTTTTGAGAGTAAGAGTACAAATCAACTAATCCCTACCCAATGACATCCTTGTAATACTATTGATGTTCGCTGCTTCAGCATTATGAAGAATCAAATGTGTGTGCCCATCAAATACCTGTGCAGAAAGCAAACATTTAATCATTATCCTAGTTATCTAATGATACACAACACAAAGCCATGGTAAAATCTTGCAATAGTTTCGGATATTGTAATTTGTAAGAAGCCGATAATCACAAACTCCACTGTAAAGCTGCTTTTGAACAAATGATAAATATAAATGTCTACAGCAACTGCCTACATTTATTTACATACCCATGAGGATGCTAACATAAATTCACAAAAATATGACCTATATTGCGCACCAAGGAAAAGATTCTGAAATCACATATTTCAAATGGTCCACATGACTATGTAAGTCGAACAAGTAATCCACAGTACTGAGCATAAAAGAGATGCTTCTGAATAAGTTGATTGTAAAGGAATAATTTTTGGTTCAACTGATTACGCAGTCAACAAGGTCTTCTTGCTAGCAGGCAGGACGTCATCCTCATTGACCTGACGTACATTGCAACTCACATCCAGTAACTAAAAGACAATGTCTTCTATAAGAATCATCTTTTCATGATTTAATGCTTTTATGTTAACTCAACGGGAATGATCAAAATGAAATTGGGAATACCCCAGCCGTTCAGGCAAATGACCAATAGCCAGAACCTAAAGCTAAAATTAGATACCTATATAACATGTCCTGGTAACTAATTCCTCATGCAGATTGTATCCTGTAATCTTGACTGTGTCTTCGAAAAGTCAAATGTTTGGATACTGACACACATATAAGCTATACCATGTTATTTGCTGCCCAAATCCAGGACCACTTTAATAGCACAAATTTTGTTTTAGTTAACCCTCAAAAGAACTAAAGATATATTAACCACAAAAAAAAAGGAAACTTTCATCATCAGTGTTCTTCTCGGCAGCTGCCTGACAAAGAAAGATGACGACGCCAATAACCCAAACAATTTTAGCTAAATGATGGAGGATGAATGAATCATGGAAACTATTATTATAAACTGGTGCTTAAAAAGAAAGATTCTAGATAAATGATACCCCAAACAGGAAGCATCTCGTTATGGGGATGAATTCTTGGATTCGTTTCTTTCTCTTCTTTCAAGATTTGTATAACGTCCTTTCCGGAATCTTGACAAAACATATTACCAGCAAATCTATGTACTAACCAGCTACATGCTTAAAAATTTCTAGTTTGTTAATTGAATCAAACCCTACAGTCCTTCAATAACATAAAATTGTAATTATCAAATATCTTAAGTGGATCCATTGATGTCCTCCTAACACTGGTTCTCAAATTGCAACTAAACAATAAGAAAAAAACTTACAATTTGGGACGTCATTCTCAAAATCTTCTGCTCAAACAACCAAATTTGAATCCGTGCTTTCTGAAAACAGAAACAAAAGAATTAGGAGACACAATAAAAGATAAATAAGATATATAAAGTAAAGTGAAATCTTTTGTGCAACTTCCAATTCGAAGAAAGCGAGAAATGAGATTCTGACATTGGTAGCCATCCCAAAATACAAGAACAAAAATGAGTTAGTACTTCCGGAGAGAGAAAGAGAGAGAAGACTGAAAAGTTAGTGTCTTGAGATCCATACCATGTGTTGAGTCATTGTCCCCTGAATGCTGGTAGTCGCCATGGACAGCGAATCTTAAATTCCCTCTTCAACAATGTCGAAAGAATGAGGTAAACAGACAGAAACCTAAAGGCAAAAGAAAATTAGAACCATTGTCCAAAAGCAGAGTTCTCAAGTGACATGTGCATCTCTAACTATCAATAATTTGGGCACTTGGGATGGGTTTTTTCTTTGTTAAATGACATGGGACATAACAATAATACTGTGATTAATCTTCGCAAAAACCAACAATTAATCAATTATGTATATAGTGTACAGGACAAATTTAAATTCATCAGCAACTACTAGGTTAGAATGTTTAATTCCAAAGGTTTTAAACTTAAGCAAAAGACAACCATTTCATGGCACTTGAAGGAAATGGTGAGCCTGGGGTGCCCTAAGGCACTGCCAAGATGGTCTGTCTTCTTGGCAACTAAGAGACTCTTCACCCAACAGACTGACACTCATTGCACAGTTAGGCAACAGAGATCTTAGCACCCAATAGCCAAACAACCACCAGAGAATACAAAGGCGATTACTGTAAAAGGAGAGCTCAATTTGTAATCATAAGCCACAAGAATAACTAATCAACATTGCCATCTGTAAGCAGATCCGAAATTGGCTTCCACTGCATACAAGTGAGACCAGCAGGAAAAAGGAGTCATCACTTACATGGCATCACAAAACGTCAAGTAGGTAATATCTCTACCCTAGTCGAAAATTTTGACTAAACTAGGATTTTGGGCTTCAATTAGATATTCTTAACAATCCATAGAAAACCATATAGATAGCCAACTGGTAGAATTAGACCACACATCAGATGGTGGCTCCAAGAATGTCAGAAAGGGCAATGTGGGTTGTCTATAGCAAATGCATGATATTCCTTTTGTTCAGCTTGTGACAACAAGTTCTTGGTTTAGGGGTGCCGACCGAAAAAGAAAAAAACACGACTAAAAGAGTTCAATCATTAGAACTCTGACATAGATGAGAAATCATTGTTTACCATGCAACAATGACATCAACACTGTAATTCTTGTGAGTCATCCTCTCCTCCAGCAAATAGCTATAGGAAATAACCAAACGTGAAAGATAAAACATTAAGCCCCTTGCATAGTTATCAATTTCATATGGACCAGCCACTTTCCATCAGCATAAGTGTAGCAACAGTTTCACGCATAAATCTCAAAAGGACAAGAGAGAACAGTTATGCAGCATATCTAGGCATTAGTTCAGCTTCTTCAGCAGACAAATCGCACCTTGTATAATGAAGATAGAAGTATCCCAGCAAGATGTAAGTTCACAGCCTCAAGGTATGTCAGGAGATGATTCATAAAATAACAAAAGAGGCAAAGATCAATTTTGATATATCAGAAATGTGGTTACGTTAGAAATGTTGAGATTACTTCTACTGCTACCAGTAATATGGTCATCTAGTTAGTTTTCATCGTTAAAATTCCAAGAAGACAGATAACAGCCATGTTGATATCAACAAAGGTTTTGTTCAACTCACACTAATACGTAACGTGAGCAAACTCATTTAGACAGATCCAAGTTATTTACATACCCTGCAAAAAATTCAGATGCCTTCCCAGCTCCTTTATTAAAACCCAAACCAACACCAAAAATCACTGCAGTGCAAACCTGCCAAAATCCAATGGCAAAATCTTCTTGTTCTTGTTTGCATCTACTAGGTGCAGACTTCGGCGTCTTACAGTAAGCACTTGTGCAATTGATAGCCTCACCACCTTGCTGCATCCAAACACACAATACCAATTATTATGATGAGGACCCATTACTACAAAACCGTGTTTAACCAAAACCCACTAATCAAAATCTCTTTAAAATCCTTAAACTACAAACAACTTCAAGGCATTTTATCAAACAGTGATTGAGCATTGTACAAAAATTTAAGTGTTTCAAAATAGATCAGATAAACTATAACCTAGAATGAATTTCAAAATTCATGAGTTCATGAATCATGATTATTATATTGATAACTTCTGTAAAGAACTATATATGATCACCCGTATAGTTATTGAAGATTTTAGTTAGGATACACAAAAGAGGAAGTAGATATATTGAGAAAAACAAAGCTTTGATAAACGAAGTAGTTTGAAAGGTGATGAAAACAAACGACTAAACGTTTGTCCAATTGATTGTAACCTGAAATTTGGTAGGAAGAAGAAATTTGGAAGGAAGAGAACTCTGTAAATTTATCAAATAGATACTCGGGTACCTTCTCATGTTATGTTCAAAATTGTGAGTTGGTGCTGATACCCGGTCGGGTTGAAATTTTGTCTTCTTGTTTTTTTGTTTTTCTGGAATGAAAAAGATAAAATGGTCGATTCTGGCTATTTTAAAGAATTTTTAACTGATAATTTGGTTATTTGATCAAGGCTATATAGGGGCTCCTATATCAATAGAGGGGCTCTAATAATAAGACGAAATAGGGATACTATGAAGTAAAACTCACAAACCCCTTATCCATAATATTTTCACAATACCCAAATTCATCCCTGATTAGTAATCTTAATTACATTAATTAGTTAAGATTAAATTAAGCTAATCATGATTAATTAAACATAATCTTTGACTTACTCGAATTGAATTCAATTTTTTTTTTTGAATTTGTGTTTTGTGGGAAGAAAAACTAGATGAAATTTAAGAAAATTTTGTCGTTTTTTTTTTAAACCTTAGATTTTGATTCAATCAACCATAGTAGCATTTAGATACCTCTAGATTAAACTCTTGATCTTTTTATGGCTCAAATTAGATGAAATCACAATTTGAAAGTTTGATTTTTTGTGATTCAGAGAAAATTACGGTTGGGTTTCATGTCGAACCCAACCGTAACCCTAAGAACATCCAGACTTACGGTTGGGTCTTGTTGAAAACCCAACCGTAACTGGAAGAAAATGAAGAACACCATTGCAACACAGAGTTACGGTTGGGTTTTGCCTTAAAACCCAACCGTAACTCATCCTTTTGAGCATTGGTTTTTGAGGTCAAATTTGAGTGTTAAAATCAAAATTTTGAAATTATTCAATCATTTTAACTAGATTAAAGGTAAATTGGGTCATTCAAACAAAGAAAAACCGAAAAACACAAAAATTAGACAATCCAATTTTGAGTTCACAGTAGAATTTACGGTTGGGTTTTGGCTTATAACCCAACCGTAACTAATTCTGTTAGCTTTAGTGCATGTTTCATCATATGGTTAAGGGTGGGTTTTGCCTTGAAACCCAACCGTAACTAATCTTTAAACCCCAATTGTAAAATTAGATAAATATATTTTGAGATTTTTTTCATTTCTATCTTGTAGAGAATTGAAAGACGGAGCTAACCCAAAAAAAATGAGGTCAATCGGACATCGTATGAAGGAGTTATGATCAAAACAGTGACATTTTTATTTGTATCCAGGAAGAATTACGGTTGGGTTGGGCCAATAAACCCAACCGTAACTCTGGCCTCTTGGAGGCCCAAAATGCTCAGAGTTACGGCTGGGTTTATTGGCCCAACCCAACCGTAATTCTTCCTGGATACAAATAAAAATGTCACCGTTTTGATCATAACTCCTTCATACGATGTCCGATTGACCTCATTTTTTTTGGGTTAGCTCCGTCTTTCAATTCTCTACAAGATAGTAATGCAAAAAATCTCAAAATATATTTATATAATTTTACAATTGGGGTTTAAAGATTAGTTACGGTTGGGTTTGGTTGAAAACCTAACCGTAAGTTTAATTGAATCTTCATCTCCTACATTTGAAGTTACGGTTGGGTTTGTTTAATAACCCAACCGTAATATGAAGAACAAATTAGTTACGGTTGAGTTTGGTTGAAAACCAACCGTAAATCTGGGCAAAAATGGTGTTCTTCGGTGTTCTTGGTGTTACGGTTGGGTTCGACATGAAACCCAACCGTAAGTTTCTCTGAACAACAAAAAATCAATCTTTCAAATCGTGATATCATCAAATTAGTTAGTGTAATTTAGTTTTATCCGGATTGTCATCACTACTACTTTCTACACATTTATTAGTATTCTTCATCACGAAATTGGGAGTTTAATCGGCGATAAAATTTTGATTCGATGGAGAAATTTGATTAAAATGGAGAAGGAGAAGATATGGAGGAGATGGAAAGATTTTAATTAAAGGATAAATTTGTCTTTTTTTTATTGGGTAAAGGGTAAAATGGACATTTAACTTTACCCCTAGGACATCCCTTATCGTAAAATTAGGTCACCTCGGCTCAACTGGGAGCCCCTCTATTGATATGGGAGCCCCTATATCAGCCTTCTATTTGATTGTGTTTGATTGAATTCTATGAGCTATTTTACGAATTGGCTCAATTTGTTTATTTGATTATGTTTGATTAAGTTCTATGATTTATTTTACGAATTGGCTCAATCTGTTTCTCAAATTACAGAAATTAATTTTTTATTTTTTTACAAACATTATGACCGACATAAATGCATTTAGTTATCACATATAAAGACTCCTTCGGTCGTCCAAAATTAGGATTGCAAATAAGTTTGGTCACTTGGGAGTTGGGCGGTAATTCTCACGTATCAAAAATATACTTTCTTACCTAGCCGGGGTTAAACATGGATCGAAGAGTTCGTGTTGCAATATCATATATGTTCATGTCCGCGTCATTTCACATTCACATAAAAACTGGTTACTCATAATTAGGACACGGAATCTTTTTCTCTAAAATGAAGTTCAAGAGACTTTTTTCTTTTTTTTTATGGAAAACCTCAACTTATATTAAGGGTTATTTAACATTTGATATCTAGTAAATATCATATATATTATTTTGATATCCAATATTTAAAATATTAAAAGTTAGTAGTTTGATCCGTTAAATTAAACCGTTGACTCAATCAAGATAACATATCTATAACTGAAGTAGTGTTATTACACTATTACCCTTATGAATGCTAACATTGTCGTGGGTTATCCTAACATCTCGTTAGGGGTCATCACACGTGGCTCAATATGTAAGTGTCACACATGTATTAGATTTTAACAAAAAGACTAACCTAACTTACTTCTTCTCGCGGGAAAATCAAAAACAGAGCTAGGGTTTTGCTGTTATGAAGAAAAATTAAGGATTTTTGTGATTTTAAGTGATTTGTTTGTTTAATCGTTAGATCTACTATTGGAACGAGTTGGGTAGCAATTATTTTGAGTTTTCGAAGAGAATCGAAGACAAAATCAAGCATAATCATGACCAACCGAGACACAATAATATGATTTTGAAGCAATTTTTCTATGTGATTTGTTTTTTTGTTTTTATACTCTTATTGGTTCTATTTTTTATGTGGTTTTACTGTTAAAAATTAGGGCTTGTTAGATTTGAAATATGAATTGTGGTTTAGGGTTATTATATGTATGATTGTTTATTGATTTTACTTTAACAAGAAAGTTTTTTTTGTTTGTTTTCTATATAAAGAACAAGATGTTGTTGTTTAAAGGGACAACATCCATCATTTTTAGTTGTTTACTAGTTCTTTTGTTAAGTCAAATTTATAGTTTTATCTGATTGTCCCCTTATCCCATCCTTTACTGTCTTTTGTCATAAATGGTGGGTTCTCATGGAAATAAGTATTTCCCTACTAAAGATGGATATTTAGCTTATGCTAAAAGGGTAAGAAAGATACTGGATTGAATCAGAAGGAGCAGACTGTATGTTCGAGGAAGAGTTGAGTTGGTTATCTCAACTGAATATATTTGATGAGAAGGGAAGACGAAATGAATTTAATGATACAGTAGCAGTGGAAGAAATAGTTGAAGGTGGAGAAGGACAAGTAAATACATATGTTAGAAAAGTTGTAAATGCAGATGTTAGAAAAGTTGTAAATGCAGATGTTAGTAAAGTTGTTAGGAAAGGGTCACCAAAAAAAGTTATAAGGTAAGGTGCTAGTAGAGGTGTAAGGAAAGGTGCTAGTTGTTAATACCTAAAAATTACTCTTAGACAAAACAATGTACTATAGAAGTATTTTCTTTAGATTTAGAAATCAAAATCATACGGGGCAAGTCAAAACCACGACCATAACCGTTCCTCCCTGCTTCGGTCACGAGAAGACAAAATGGTTGATCTTAGGGGAGAGAAGCAAAGAAAGTTGAAGGAATTTGTGTGTTGAGTTGTGTATAGAGATGTTGAACTATTGAGAAAATAACAAAGCTTGAGAGAATGATAAGCTTGAGTGTGTTTTCAGAATAGGCTAAGTAGCCTATTTATAATAGTTGAGAACGCACATGTTTCCTTGTGAAGTAATGGAGGTAGTAGAGAGATGGAGTAATGGGGATTATGGGTAATGGTGTAACCGCCCATTATCCTTGGAAGTTTCTGAAAAACCATTATTCCATTACCTCCTCAACCACTTCAACCTTCACCACTAGTTTGTAAATTCCTTGTCATGGGGTGTAGCCACACCCATGTTGTTGTAACCACCAGACCAAAACACTATGTTTAACCCCCTATGTAATTGTTTTGATTTCTCGTAGGAGTTAGTGGAGTCATGGACTCAAAACACGTGAGTAATATTGGGAACATGTAAGTCATGCTAGTACGAGCAAATGAAGAAGATGCTACCACAAGCAAGGACGAAGAGACGCGCAAAGGTAGGGAAAAAGTGCTAGTGCCATTGGCAGCATAGGATAGCCCGGGAGCTAGTGCCTCTAACAGCACGACGTTAACGCTAACACTAACGCTACTGCTAGCACTCCTAGGGATTGTTTGGCGCATGCTTTGTTGACTCTGCTGGCTACATGAGTGTGCTATTCATTTGTGTTGGGATTGTGGCTATGGCTTTGCCAAGGCTGGCACTTGCTAGTGCCATGGCTATTGCTTATGCACCACTAGCTTTGACATTTATTAATGTTGTGGCCATAATTAATGGCATATTTAGAGTTTCTCAATTGCATGAGATTTAATGTTAACATTTATGCGTAACTTTTATGCGGTGGATACAGAACATTCTCAAGAGATTCAGTCGTGGAAGTTTGCAACTTGAGATAATGCTTGATGCGACTCTGCAATTAGATGGTATGATGCATTTAGTAGCACATTTATTAGAGAATAGTGTAAAATACCAGAATGACCATTGTGCCCTTTTTTCTTGACTTTTTGTAAATGACTATTTTGCCCCTTGTCCAAAACTTGATGAATATAAATTTTCACCTTTATTTGTAAAATAACCATTTCCCCCCTTGATGTATAAAATTATTATTTTACCATTGATCTGAAAATTATCCAAATTGATTGTTTTACCCTTTATCAAAAACCCACCATTAACATTAAGTCCCCTGCTTAGCACCGAACGAGTAATGTTGCGTGGTAAGCACTACATGGTGGTCTGCCAGACGAAATAAAATATGAATTTTTGTTGTTTAATGGTTAGATATCACTAGAAGAGTAGCAGTTGGCTGAACAAGTTTTGCTCTTTCTGCGATTGTACTCTTAGGTATATGGAACATTTTTCTTCTACCGTAACAACAACGGGAAGGTATTTGGAACATTAGTTGGTTGTAGAGAATGTTGAGGTAATTCTGCCGTTAGAACACTAAGATGAGTGTGGAGGCAGTGATTCTTCCATCAGACGTGAAGATGAGTGTTAGTCATGAACACTAAGATGAGTGTGGAGGCATTGATTCTTCCATCAGACACGAAGATGAGTGTTAGCCGTGAACACTAAGATGAGTGTTGAGGCATTGCTGCCGTCAGAACACTAACATTAGTGTGGAGGCAGTGATTCTACCGTCAGACACGAAGATAGGTGTTAGTCGTGAACACTAACATGGTTAGAACTTGAGCATTGATATTCAAGAAATTCAATCCATGCAAGTTCTGCGACTTAAAGCGAGTTCATTCGTGACATAAAGTGCTTAACTTTTATGCAGTGCATACAGAACATATTCATGAGATTCAGCAGTGGAAGTTTACAACTTGAGATAATGTTCGATGCGGCTCTGTAATTAGATGGTATGGATCTAATTAACGATCTCTATTCAGGAATGGTATATTATCTATTATGATTGTTCGTACTTGTATTTAAATGGTATGCATCTAATTTAGTGATCTTTATTCAGATATGGCATAGCCTCTATTATGAATGTTCGCAATTTTGTATAATCAGCGTATTTTGATTAATACAAATAGTTTGCGTGGATGCACATGAAATAACGAAGGTTTAGCCGGGTAAAGCCATGAAATTTCTACAGGCGCATACATATACAAAAGATATGTGGAACGAGTATAAGGAATTCAGCCGTGGAATTATTGCAACTTATAACTGGTTCAATGTTATGTATAGTCAGAGATCATCTGGACAGGAACTGCAACCGTTACTAGTGATATTCTGAAGACGTTATCACTCTATACTAGTGGTCGATTCATCTAAGAGCTTGAGATTTGTTTATACAAAGTTGTATACGTAAATCAACACTATTTAATTGAAATGGATGTTGACATAGGGCAATTTTGGGAATTCTCTTGCGAAATTTTGAAGTTTAATGTATCTGAGACCGGGGTCATAGACGTAATGTTTTACTATTTTAGATGAAAATAATAAGGTTTAGGTTGTTAGATTATTACCGAAGATATTACAATAGGCTTGAACTCTGAATATTGTCACGTTGATGGATCTGCAAATCATGGATTATTGACAAGGATGTGTAGAGGTACAATATCAGCATCGGGAATGCAACATCAATAGTCCAGGTTTGTGAGTACTTAAGCTCACTTGGTCAGATAAGCAAAAGAGTAGGCCACAAATGAGCGTACAAGCAAAGGGTCTTGACTTAGACGGACAAGCGATAGATTGTATATAGACGGACATGTGAGAAACCATCTCTTTGTTAGACTTGGAAATTCCAGGGAATAATTGTTTTTATTCTTTTCTTTTCTAGCATTGTCTGCTCTTAGGAGGATGAATTTGACTTTGTGGTTTGTCTCCAATCGACAGTCTAGTGATGTTGAAGTAAATATAAACAGCAGTGTATTCCCACTCTTGTCAGGATGATGCGAGTGGAAAGTCTTGTTGATATTACCGTTTTTGGTAAAATATTCTGTTCGAATGAGGTGATTGCGTTAAATCTATAAAACTGAAGAAGCATTCAGTCCCCAGGTGTAGCTACTTTTGCCTACTACTAAACGAAGGATGAATTGGTAGTATCTCCATGAGTCCATGCCTCTAAGGTCTGATCAGGCAAGGGAAGCCAATAAGGTTGATATCTCTTGTTGTCTTTGTCACTCCAAGGCTTGAGCAAGAACTTGAATTGAAGTCAGAGCCCTTGTTGGTGCCTGTGTTGTTGAGTCACAAATGCGACGTTTTCGTGAGCATTGAATGGAATTGTGTCTTATTCTGACTCCTTGGCTCATAAGCTTGTTTTAACTTTTTGAATGTGATGATGGCATGCTTCGAATGTTCATATAGACGAAGTCCTCTGGAGACGCCGAGGATAAAGAGGATAAGCTGGGAGGTGTTCTGTTGTCGACGTAGTACTATGGGTATCTTCAAAGACTATGTTTCCGGAGACGTCTCTTAATCTATCCTTTGAATCCTTTGTTGTTGTAGGAGATGAGATGTAGTGAGCAATCCTAAATCGTATTCTTCTTTAGTTGCTGAAGTTGTATTTTCTGGAGTAGGCTTGGATGCGCCTCAGCTTTGTCAGGGGTTGCAAGCGCCTATCAGATCTGATGAAGTATTTGGGAGAAGATATATTTATGGCATGTCTTTGGAAAGTAAAGGGCCTTTTCAAGGTTGTGACTCTTTGGTTAACCATCTCTTATATGATGGAGAGGTTCTTGACAACGAGGGGATCTTGTGAAAATCTTCAGTCCCCAAGTGCGGTTATTATGATCCTTCAGATGTAGTTGTTGAAGATGATGCTCCAAGTGGTGCCGTTGCGTAGGATGCCAATGTGATGAGAACTGTGCCAATTGAGTATCCGAGCGCGGAAGTCGACTTTGACTTCGAGTTTGACATGATCTGACTCTTGGAGGAAGTTGAGACGACTAAGCTTGTTGTTGGACGACTTTGTCGTCATATGAGAGCCATTCATGAGAACTAGAACGAAGTAGGTGCATCTTCGGCTTAGCAGCGATTACCAAGGCTAGAGATGATGCTGAAATACTATCCTAAGAGTTGAGGCTTGACATTGAATCCCTTGCACAGGTGGAGAGAGCATTTCTGATAATGCTTAACCAGTTTTCAGAGATTTTTCTAAACAATGAGTTTTGAGGTTTTTTATGTGTTTCTGAGATACCTAAATTTTCTGTGTTTTTATCTTGGGATTTTGAGTAGGTAGATTCTGAATGGTTGCAAAGAATTTTCTAGAGAGAGAAATAATATTTTTTTGTAATAAATTGAAATCTTAAGTATGAATGCAAGATATTGCAAACATTTTGGAGGAATTAGAAACGTTACATAACAACAGGAAATATTGTTTGGGGTAGTGAGGTGCTTAAGCTTTGATAGCTTTACCAGGGGTGGTGGAGTGCTTAAGCTTTGATAGCTTTAAGGTACTTGCCATGCACGACTACCCATGTTGTTTTGACAGCATTTACGAGTTTGTAGCATCCGTCTAACATAGCTTTAATGATCAAATATGAGTTTTTTCCAAGAGAGACAATTGTGTCTCCAACATGCAAGGGGATGGGTTTTGGTATCTCAGGTTCATGACTCATTTTCAGGATGATTGGGTTATTGGTTTTAATATTCTCAGTAGAGACAACTCTATCCATTTAATAAATTTTTAAAAATGATCGTCTTCCTCTTCAAACCGTCAAGTCATGGTGGGATTGAAAGTCGTGTCAAGTCCCCAAGACTTGATGGGACACGGGACAACTAGTTGTAAAGAGAGTTGATAAACAAGACTTACTTGTAGGATAAATCCACGGGTATACAACATCACCTTTCCTTTATGCAGTCGTTTAGCGTCCATATCCGTTGGTTGGTGACGTTATGGAGATGAGCAATCTTTAGAGCCTACTGGATTATTGATGCATACAGGTGGGTCCCTTAGTGACGATTCTACAGAGACGCGTCAAGTCTTGCCTTGTTGTTGTGGATCCACATACGTCCCAGAATCATATCGTAATCTGGATCTACATGATTGTTGCTGGTGAATTAGTAGCGGACACTCTTGGACACTAAATGGTAGTGGAAGTGGTCTCTCTATACCTTTATGAATAATGTCATCATGTCGAATGTTGATTCTGGAATGTGCAACTTACTCTACTTAAGGAATTCTTGTCTAGTGAGCCTTTTGATGTACACGATGAGTCTTCTGAGAAAGAATTAACAGCTCGGCCTAACTTGAAAATTACTTCTGGAGCGAGGTGCGACTCGATCATCATCTTGACACAAGTATCTCAAATTATCTTTATCTTAATTATCATCCTTCATTTAGTAACTAAACGCTTAATTTGTTTCTTGTAGTCGCGGCACCCAGAACGCCCTGTGTTCGATATTATGGTGAACGCCGTTCCCTAGTCTGGGGAAAAGAGGCCACGGGTAATCATGCCTGGAAGTGGAGACTGTCCCTAAAAGAAGGTAAGCGTCTTGGATTTTCTCTTACTCTTCTTTTCTGTATGAAGTATAACTATATCTTGTCCTGACAAGCACCTTTGCGTAGTCTGGAAGCATAACTCATCAAGGTGCCTTAGGTATTCAACCTTTTAAGTTTGGTGTCCCGGTTGTTCTTGGCACTTTATCTCCTTATGTAGTAAATATAAATTTTTGGAGATTCCGTTGTTGTTGAAAGCACTGAGGAAGAAGACAGAGATGACCAGGAACCTGAGAAATCATCTCATATTGAAGTAATTGAAGAATCCGGGGCTGAGAACGAAGAACTTGGTGGTGAATCACATTGCAAGATGTCTTCTGCTTCTGATGACTTGTTGCGGTTCCAAGTAAGTTTAATTCATTGTTTCAAAATCATAATGACATGATTATGGCCTTTATACCACCAAATGTGTAGATTGATTTAATGAAGAATTTTAGCGATTTTTGTTGTCAGAAAAAATTCAGATTCAGGTATTCTTGTCGTAATGGACGTAGAATCCTCATCCGAAGTCGAAATGAGGTGATTGACATCGCATTATTTAGATAAGGGGAAGAGATAACTTTTACAAAAATAATTTCTGAGTTTGGAGTTTGTTTGCTAGGTGAAAAATACCTGACACCGAGAGTCTAGAACTTTTCAGGCAAAATTCTGTAGGTTTTCAGCTGTCTTGTAGTCGACCGTTTTGTCTTCCCTTATTAGCTCGCTCCTCCAATTGGTGTGACCTTTTAACATGTTGTATTAGACATCCATATGAATCATTTGGTATATAAATTACCTCCAAATTCCTTAACAATTAGAGTCAGTTTC
Organism: Papaver californicum; assembly: GCA_023531435.1. Classification (NCBI taxonomy): domain Eukaryota; kingdom Viridiplantae; phylum Streptophyta; class Magnoliopsida; order Ranunculales; family Papaveraceae; genus Papaver; species Papaver californicum. The sequence continues at coordinate 4,220,513 of JAJJMC010007942.1, read as the reverse complement.
AGTTCTTCTGGAGGGTAGTAAAACCGTTTTTTTACAGCGTATTTGCAAAACGACCCATATCTCTTCTAAACCATATGTCATGACCCAAAACACTTTTTAATGAATGTTTAGGTTTCTAATGGATATATTTTATGAATTTTATGGTTCATGCACAATTCCTTTTGCTCGAGACATAATCTCTATAATGTCTCTATTTTTAGGGAGGGAATGAACCAAAGCAGAGAGATGAACTTGCAGGTGAAGGATTGGAGATTACCGTGAGTCGTGATGATGATGATGTTTCTCTTCTAACTCAAAATCATGAAAAATTTCTTCCGGATGCGATTGTTAATGAAGGCACTCCGAGTGGTGTTGTTGTACATAATGCTGCTATGATGAAGGTTGTTCATGGCGTTTCCAGCAGCACTGCTTGAAAGAGTAGTTTTGGTGCTTTTGGTGGAAGCATTTTGAGAGGAACACCAGAATTGAGATTGGTTATTGAACCTGAATTGAGTTTGATGATTGAACTAGACCTAATATCCATCCTATTTTCAAACGGTTTAAGAATTTGATTTTCAGATGGTTGAAAAAATGGATTCGTGATCGAGAGATTGATCTCCCACTGTGGTCGCCAATTTTCAATACCTAAAAACTACTCTTAGGCAAAACAATATATTGTAGAAGTACTTTCTTTAGATTCGGAAATTAAAATCATACATGGCAAGCCTAAACCACGATCGTAGCCATTCCGCCCTGCTTCGGTCACGAGGAGAGAAAATGGGTTGATCTTAGGGGAAAGAAGCAAAGAAAGTTGAAGGAATTTGTGTGTAGAGATGTTGAACTATTGAGAACATAACAGAGCTTGAGAGAATGATAAGCTTGTTGTGTTTTCATAATAGGCTAAGTAGCCTATTTATAATAGTTGAGAACGCACATGTTTCCTTGTGAAGTAATTGAGGTAGTGGAGAGATGGAGTAATGGGGATTATGGGGTAATGGTGCAACCGCCCATTATCCTTCAAAGTTTCTGGAAAACCATTACTCCATTACCTCCTCAACCACTTCAACCGTCACCACTACTTTGTATTCCTTGTCATGGGGTGTTGCCACACCCATGTTGCTATAACCACCAGACCAAAACCCCATGCTTAATCCCCCCATGTAATTGTTTTGATTTCTCTTAGGAGTTAGTGGAGTCATGGACTCAAAACACGTGAGTAATATTGGGAACATGTAAGTCATGCTAGTACGAGCAAGTGAAGATGATGCTACCACATGCAAGGATGAAGAGACACGCAAAGGTAGGGAAGAAGTGCTAGTGCCACTGGCAGCACAGGCTAGCGCGGGAGCTAGTGCCGCTGACAACACGACGTTAGCGCTAACACTAGCGCTACGGCTGGCACTGTTACATGTGCAGTTGCTAGCACTCCTAGGGTTTGTTTGGCACATGCTTTGTTGACTTTTCTGGGTGTTTGGCTTTTTGGCTTTTCCTGGCCTTTTGGATCATGTGTGTGTTATTCATTTGTGTTGGGAGTATGGCTATGGATTTGCCAAGGCTGGCACTTGCTAGTGCCATGATTATTGCTTATGCACCACTAGCTTTGACATTTATTAATGTCGTGGCCATAATTTATGGCCTGTTTAGAGTTTCTCAATTGCATGAGATTTAATATTAGCATTTATGCGTAACTTTTATGCAGTGCATACAGAACATTCTCAAGAGATTCAGCCGTGGAAGTTTGCAACTTTAGATTGCAATTAGATGGTATAATGCATTTAAAAACACATTTATTTGAGAATAGTGTAAAATCTCATAATGACCATTGTGCTTTTTTCGCTCGACTTTTCAGTAAAATGACTATTTTACCCCTGGTCCAAAACTTGATGAATATGACTTTTCACCTCTAATTGTAAAATGACCATTTTTCCCCTTGATTTGTAAAATTATTATTTTATCCCTGGTCTGAAAATTAGCTAAATTGACTATTTACCCTTTATCAAAAACCCACCATCAACATTAGTAGAGGTGTGAATACATGTAATGCACATAAAGGTGTAAATGCAGGTCAGGAAGGTGGTGTAAATGCAGGTCAGGAAGGAAAAGGTGTAAATGTAGGTAAGGATGGAGAAGGTGTAAAGGTAGGTCAAGTACATGAAAATAAAGTTAATGAAGTAGTTGTAAATGCACAAGTGACAGGGTCAGTTTGCAGATGGTTTGAATGAAGTTGGTGATCCTAGTCAAGTTGAGGGAGTTACTCAGGTGGAGTCTTCACAACCTCAAGTTAGAGCTAGACCAGCCATTAACAATTGTAAGTCTGAAGAAGGTTATCATTTTGATTATAATGAGGAATCTGAGGAAGAGGATATTCCAGTTGAGGTGGAAGTTGAAGATGATTTACAAGAACAGATTAAGAAAGTGTTACGGTCAATAGAGAATTATAAAGATTATGTAAAAACCAGTTCAAGGGTGTATGAGAAAGAAGAACTAAATAAATGGAATACTGATACCACTATCTTGGACAAGCGTTGGATAAGACAAAAGTTGGGTACTTATGATTATTGTAAGGACTACATCAAAGATCAACAAATCTTCCATAATTATGAAATAGTGCAATTGAAAAACACCCATTTCAAACAGTCATATGAATGTGTGCACAAAGACTCTCAAGGATGTGAATGGTGGATATATTGCTCAACTTTTAACAAGGTCAGCTTTAAGTGTAAAAGTGGCTATTTTGAACACACTTGTGACACTACCCATGGGATAATAAATCCCCTGGAAAAAGCAAGGTATTATCACATCGTTTTTTTTTTGTTTATGTTTAACTTTAACTTTTCGTTTTTAACTTTATGTGATTTGTTTTTACTTGAGTTATTGTCTTTTACTTTAACTTCACATGTGGGTTTTTAGAATGATTTTGGAGAAGTTTAAAGCTCATCCAAACTACAAACCTAAGAACTTCATGGTTGAAATCAAGTTAGCACACAAGGTGTAGATCTCATACATGACTGCATGGCATACTAGACATCTCTGTATTGAGAGGGTGATTGGAAATTTTGAAGAAAGCTACATTGTTTTACCCGAGTTTTGTATTGAGAGGGTGATAGGCAATTTTGATGGACAATTATGTTTGTTATTATGTTTTCTTGTATGTATGCAGACAACTATTTACCTAGTCTTATATTATCTATAATCTTGTATTACATTGATGGTTGTCTTTTTATATTAAAAACTTAGATTTTATTAATTAAAAATAACTACATGTGAAGCAGTCACTCTAGATAACAGTACAAGACAGTTGAAAACATTAGGAAGCTTTCATTCTACTTCTGCAGTTCTTGTAACATTACAAATTCTCCATATAACTCACATTGTAGGTATTCCTCATTCATTGTATCAAGTTGACAACTTTTACCTATCTTCATTTATGTTGTTCCAACCTTCCCTTCTATGCATTTAATGCCTTTCTAAGGGCTTGATTTAGCAAAATTATCATTAGCATTGCAACCGTAACAACTTTTTCACTTGTACCTTTACCTTAGTTATAAATGCATTGCATATGTCATCCATACATCATATTTCTTCTTCTTACTAGTATGAGATGACCTAAGTATCTGATCACAGGCCATAACAGCTTCATGTGATGCCATATAATCCACAAGCCAATCAAACTTGTGGCATAAATTATATTTTAAAAATCTCTTTTTTAGATGCTCTTTAGTCTTGGATACTCTAACAGGTCTGGTTCCTTGGCATGCTTCAGTGGGACAAGGTAAGTTGGACCATATGTAGTTGGTTCTCTTGTATCCTTAGTCTGACAGAGCTCACAAGTTTCTTTTGCTGCATGCTTAACATCATAAAGCCATACAAAACCACCACAAGTAGGAAACTGACACTTCAAGTACAACTTACCCTTTCTTAGAGCTAGATCACTCTGCACCACCATTCTAATACCAATACATCCAGGTTCAGTGCATTTAGTATACCTCTATGCACAGGTTTTGGTTGTATGACATACACTGTCACATTGTTGACATACCTATAGGAAAAAGAAAAAAATAGTTAGTTGTTGACATGTCTGTTACAGTAAAGCTACTAATCGTGTTGATTTTTCTTTTCATACTTACTCGATATTCAAGTATGGAAAATGATGTCATGTATATCATTTGTGGTTGAATGAAAATTTGCAGGTACAGGAGATGTTTCAAAGCAAATGGTGGTTGAAATAGTATGAAATAAGTGATTTATAGACTAATGTGTGCCAAACGACTATATTTTTTTCAATTCTGCTAGATGACCCGCGGTATGAAAACTAAATAACAACGTTTGATAATATGGCGCTGAAGAATTGAGAGAGAAATTTTATCTTTTGACACCTTAACATAGCAAAAATAAAAAATCAGCAAATATTATACTTACCGTTGGATAGATCCAATGACTAAAATAAACAAACCTGTACAGTCTATGTCTTTCTAATTTTCAGTCCATTGAAATTACAACAAATTGTGAAAATTTGAGAAGTAACTCTTCTTATCAAATAAGTCTAACGTAAAAGAACAAGCTACATTTCTTTCATTTTTTCTCTCTTTCCAAAATTTTCTATGTTGTTAATTGTTTATCGTCGTAGGCCATTAATTAATACCAAGCATAGCATGATCTTTTTAAAGGTTATACCCTCTTCATAAAAACATATACAAAATCAAAACAAAATATGGATTTTATATATTAAGCTTCTTGACATTGATACCCTTGTTCTTCCTATCTAGATGTATGGTTTCTCATCTCCATACTCTCCACCTATATTAAACCCACATACACTATCATCTAGTTCCAGTAATTAGATTTCATGGATATGCTAGCATGCTACTTTAGAATTAGTTTTATACGATTTTGGTTGGAATAAAAACCTCAATTAGATTCATCGATTCCTTTTGAGATTTGAACGAATAAGAGAATTATCAATTAAGATGAAAATAAGTGTGACAAAATTTCAATAAAGTTGAATCTCTGTTTAATATTCAAAATTTTAGTAAAATCTCGTTATTAATTCCTTGGAAAATGCTTCTTTTTTTTGATAAAAAATTCCTTGGAAAATGCTTGATGGTGATGATAATAAGAAAAGATACTTCACAAATCTGTAAAGAAAACCTAATGTCTTTGTTTGGTGAGGTGGAAAAGGTAAAAATCATAACTCCCTGATACGTCATTGCTACAACATCGGGTGTGTTATTCAGTTGTTATGCAGCTGTTCATATAGCATTTTTGATATTTTTTGAATTATTTGATCGACAACCGTTGGATCAAATTGGCCAGATGACACGTTTATTAGAAAGTTATGTGCTAACTGTGATCTAACGCCGTTAAGTAATTGTTATTTATTACTAATTTTAATTATTATAGTGACAGAATGTTAAGTCAACGACTTGATTTGACGGTCTCTAAGGGGTCAAGGTATCAACTCTTAATATTTTAAATGTTGGGTACCAAAGCAATATACTGAATATTTGCTGGGTACCAAATGTTAAATAAACCTTATATTAAAAATAAAAACCCAAGATTGGATCGATTGCAGAATTGAGTCGATTGAATCGATCTCAATCATCTAATACTCTTACAAACAACAAAGATGATTAAAAAGTTACAATTGATTTTCCTCAACTGTATTCTAACCATTCTTTGTATCTGAATCAAAGGTAACATAGGTAATAAGTTCAAGAGACTAAGCAAGAACTTTGTTTGGTGTTCTCCTTTTTATCATATATATGAAAGGAATAACCTTTTGCAAAAGCATTGAGAGAAGATACAGATCGCTTTACTTCTCATAGTTATTTATCCTTCCAAATTTGAGGGCTTATGGAAACTAATTGAGACTACTGATAAAACAAAATAGGGTCACTAAGAAGTAATATAAATACACCTCTTATCCACATATTTTTCGTAATTGCTAATATACCCTTGATTAATTAGTATTAATATTGATTAATTAGTTATTTAATTATGATTATTGGTTATATAGTTAGTGCTTAAAAATCATTTAAGTTAATTATGGTTATCTATCGATCATACCAGTATTTACTACAAAAGAGCTGAGTAAACTGAAGCTAGTATAATCGGTAGTTTCGAGGTAGGCGTTTTCTACCAATTATACTACCTTCTGACAAATTTCCATAAAAATTCCCAGAATCGCTAGATATAAAATTAAATTATCTACAGATTATAAAAGCTTTTGACATATATTAGTAAAATTCCCAGAATCGATAGATAATGAACAATATTTACTTCCGATTATAACCAAATTCTGGCAAAATATTGGAAAATTTTTCATAATCGGTAAATAAATAACAAAATTAACTTCCGATTATAACCAAATTCTGACAAAAATATTGCAAAACTTCCCAAAATCGGTAGATAAATAACAAAATTAACTTGTTACCAAATTCTGACATATATTGGAAAATTTCCCAGAATCGGTAGATAAAAAACAACATTTAACTTTCGATGGTTAATTTGGACTTCGTGAATTCATAACTATCAACAAATGTGAATTGTTCTCATTTTTCCTGATAGTAGTGTGTTTTTACGAGTTCCTCATACACAAACAAACAACAACAAAAACACAATCAAGCTTACTATGTTAGTATTGTTTTAATTGGAAGACAAACAACTTAGATTATGTAAATGATATTTACAAATTGTTGGATCGACAAGCCTAAATGGGTGTGGTTAGATATCTGTTTTTATATAGCTATATAATCATTTCTCTTTTTTGGATAAGTTTGTACCTATCATGAATTTGTTACAGAGATCTTTTCTTTAGATTTCCATAATCTCACACATCTTGAATATACACCCTCCCCCAAAAAGCTTCTGGTGTAGCCCTTTCAGCTATAACATCTTCACGTCGATTTTCCTTATACCATGTTTTGGTTATGGCCAAATCTTCAGCTGAGTCAAATGTTGTCATGCTTGTATGTAGAGGTATGAAGTAAGTTACAAAGAGTAGATGATTAAATAAAATTTATAGAGTACATAAAACTAGCAACTAGGTATGTGTAATATTTGGTAGAGAAAACAAGTTTATTTATGGGATAATTTCAAAAACTTATCGTTGTTTGTACTTTCAACCAAAATCCATTACACTTGTACCTCTACTTATCAATTGTAATAAGAGTAAACCATAATCGGTAGATAAAGAACAATATTATCTACTGATTATGATTATTTTGTGTATAATAATTGAGAGAGACTTAACGACTAGTAATATTCAAAAACTAATTACCAAAGATAATAATCGGTAGATAAAGCATAATTTTATCTACCGATTATCGGTCCATACTCGTTATTCCATAATTCATATTCTATCTTGTACAATGCCCTTCGTGAGGATTATAAGCGTCATGGACGAACTTTAAACAGGTTGAATCTTTCCATCACCTTAAGAATGTTGAAATGAGCTTCGTAACGGTAATTTGATCCTTTCCATCTTCGTCATTCCTCGAGAGATATCGCTATAAATTCGTCATTAGTTTCACCTTTCAATCGATATCGATTGACTAGTTAAGTTAAATTCACGAATTCATTGACTGCTTTGCTTATGTAAACACATCGACAGAAAAGACCAGCTTTATTATGGTTATTGGGGTTACCGATGTCAATGCAGAATTGTTCGTGAATGCTCTCCAAATAACTCATAGTCATTGCACCATTTTACCGTCGTTATTCTCCCTGTCTCGGATAGATTTGCACATAGATCCTATATAGAGATAAATCTTCTTCTATTATGAACTCTGTAGGATTAATGTACGGTTCAACCATTATTTTGAAGATGATTACTTTGATATTGGAGAAGTAAAATGTATTGTTCGTGTATAAATGAAAAGAAGATAACCTACTTATATAGATTAGGGTCCCAACATCTCTTTGTTTTAAAAAAATAGTCGTTGAGGAAAGATGTAACAAGAGTGTAAAGAAAATGTGACTTAAAAGCTTAATCGGTAATCTATAATCGGTAGTCATGGGTTTAAATTTTTTACCAATTACGTTGAAAAATGTCATAAAGAACTAAAGTCTGTTTCAAAGGTATAATCGGTAAATAATAATACAAATACCGATTAAAAGCCAAAAAACAACATAAAACCCAAGTTTGTTGCAAAGGTATCGGCAGATAATAATACACCTTATCTACCGATTATTAATGGAAAAATGTGTGCAAAAAACCAAGTTCGTTTCAAAGGTATAATTGGTAGATAATAATACCACATATCTACCGATTATACTGAAAAATATGTGCAGAACTAGTCAGTTTCTTCCGCTAGCAACTCAGTTGATAATTCATTATCCATAAAAATAACATGATGCCATTCATAATTCATAAAGATATTCATTCATAATTCATAAAAATAACAATTCATAAGTCATAAAGATAATGTAAGAACTTATAATCCGAAACGAATATTAAAAACGACATAATCCAAAAGAAACTCGAAAAGCAATGTCTCCCGCAATTAACTAAATTACCACATTAACTAGCCTCTTCCTCGTTTACTACGACCACGACCAGCATTACCACCATCCTCACCACCACTATCACCAACTTAAGGATCAGGGACGTTCTCTTCATTTGCGGCGCTTTAGGAACTCCGATGTGATACTCCGTACTTTTTTCTCAGGTTTACTTAAACCCATCAGGGTTAGAAATCAAATTATGTTATAATGGTGCTAAATATAATATGAAAATTCAATGTTTGTGTGTTCCTTTAACAATTTTGGTTGTTATAAATGTAGTTGATCATTTTTAAATAGTATGTTTGTTTAAATTTAGGTGCCTTAATAGTTCTCCATGCATGATGTGCATGTGTCGCATGAGGAGGCGAGTTTGTTAGAATTAAAAATAGAAGGAGCAATAGAAAACAAAGATTTTATTCTTGGTTTCCATTTTATTTTTCCTTTTTCTTCTTCTTCTTCTCTGGTGATTTTTGGCTTCTCCTTCGAAGAAGAGCGTGATTAAAATCACCCAATAAGTGAGAACGGTTGAGATATGGTTTCGTCGAGTTGTTGATGGCGTCAATGTTGTTTGATTTTGTAAATGATATAGAGAGATTTATGTTCTTCAACTTGAGAATTGATTTGAGGCAAGTGATCCTCCCTCAATTGATCCAAATGTCTTATTAACTTGTAAGTTTGTGTATGCATGTTTGATTAGGCGGTTAGCTGTAAATTATTTCCTTGAATTGGATTTGTTGAAGAAAAAAAACAGAGAAATTATAGGGTTCATATCAATTTTGGAGCTTTTTCCCAAATATGTTCCTAATGTAAAATTCATAATGGGTTTGCACGAATTTATTGAAATATTAGTCTTGTTGTACTATTGAGTTAAATATTTTATTTGTTTGAAAATTCAGCTTGATTAAACTAGATTTTGAGAATGGAGTTCATTTCCTAGTGAAAACAAGCATCTATTATGGATTGTTGCTGTCAATTTTTGTGGATGAATGGTTATGGCTTGGAGCATATTTTTTGAGTCCTGGTTTGATTAGCAAGGTTGGGTTGTCTACGAATTTGAGTTTGCAGGGAAGAAAAAGTATCATTAGAGGATAGACATACCACAACAAACTTGGCTTTTCACGAAGAGCAAGATGCCCACAATATGTACAATAAAATGCCCGAATGGAGAGAAAAATGGTTAAAGGTTCTTATGGCTTTCCCATACATATTCTTTTCTTTATGAGTTTTGATGTTCTAAGAGAATTATATGATATTTTCTTTCAAACATCATGTTTGGTTACAAGTGATTGTTGATACTTATTCAACTATATTTAGTGAATTTGTATTACACGTTTTGACCCACAGTCTGAAGCATCCGACAAGAATTTAAGAAGAGATTTGGACACATTTCAAATATCTTATTTTTGGACTAATACTATCTATGCAAGGTACTAACAGTACACCAACTAGCTCATGTTATTTGTAATTGTTCTTTTTGTAATGCTAAATATATTCCTTTGCTTTACGGTAAACGATATATATATGAGGAATTTGATACAACTAGTGTTGGTTATATATCTACAACCAATTAATATAGTCATATTCGTTGGGTTAGTATCTAGTTTATTATCAAATTTAAGTCGTATAGAAAATGGGTCATGAAGCTACTGATTTTATCACCACTTAACTTTATGAATCTTTCGGTTATCTTGATCCCTTGATTCTCATTTGTTGGTTGAATATTAAACAATTAAAAGAAATGTAGGCTAACTTGGTTAACCTTCTAGGTACAATCTACTAATTTCTATTTGAGGGAACTTGGATCCATACATATACCATGCGTAGATAGAGGGTATGTTTATATGAGTTTTTGTACTTCTTGTTTTAACTGTACTTTAGAAACAACTAAGTTACTAAAAATACTACTTTTGAAGTGGAGCTACGTGGATGGGATGATAGTTTTATAAGACTTTAGTATCCCACTGATATAAGCATTGACAGGATATCATTTGGAAGTTAAGGACATAATAGTATGACTTAGATGGGATGATAGTTTTATAAGACTGTAGTATCCCACTGATATAAGCATTAACAGGATATCATTTGGAAGTTAAGGACATAATAGTATGACTTAGATTATTTGATGTTATCATAACTATTGCTCCCTTTAGTGGAATATAATATTAATATTGCATATTATTTTTGGTGTATAAGGATGATATCTTGCTGATACATCTTGCGAAGGTGGTAAATGTGTTAATATACTAAACTCGATAACAAGATGGGAATTCTAATTCTTTATGACTAATACGCATATGTAGATATACATATCCATTTTGTTATTAACTAATTTTGATGTGGATTGCCTTGAAAATCTATTGAACGTAGTACTTTGCGAGATCTAGTAGGATTTGATTTAAATTTTGAACCACTAATTAGCTTTGTGTATAATAAGATCACCTGTTATTTTCTTTGCAGTAATCAGTGTTAGACTATTTACCATTCTTCCCTGAATACATTTATTTGAATGATAGGATTTTGTAGTGGCTAATTATCTGTTATGGTATGTCTTTGTTGCTTACTACAACTTGGTAGTATCTGATAAGTGCATAATTCATATGATTTTAGTGTTAAATTCATACTTGTTTTAGCTATAATTCTTGCATATTACTCTTGTTTTCCATCTTATGTGTCATATTAGGTGAATCATCCAAAAAGGAGTTACAAAGTGCTTAAATGAGTAAGGAAGTTGAAGTCTACAATGGAGAAGGGATAATAACCAAGTTCAACTTGTTCAAATCCAGAATTTTTTATCATCATCTTAACTAGAATCGAAAGACGAAGACAGTGCAAAAAGAATGAGGTCATTCCGAGTTCGTATGAGGAAGAGCAAAACAACCAAAAAGAAGTAAGTGAAACACACAACAAAATTATCGGTAGATAATGGGAGCCCGTGCCTACCGATTTTGGGATGTTTTGGACCAAAAATCTCTGTATACTTCGCAAAAATAATCGGTAGGTAATGAGGGGGTCGAGCCTACCGATTATTGACGCTTTGAGAACTTGAAAACTCTGTAAACTTTATAAAAATAATTGGTAGAAAGTTGGGGAATATTGAGTCTACCGATTGTGGCACGATGTAGGCCACTTCTAAGACAAGTTTTGGACTTCTAAATCAAGGAAACAATGGTTTCGGAGGATTCTAAACCCTATAAAAAGAGGATACTTGAGGGCCAAGCATTGAAAGATATAAAAAAAAGACATATAAAGCTCAAACAAAACAATCTACATCTTTTAAGTCATCTCATACTATAATTCTACATCTTAAACTTAGGGTTTACCCCTTTAGGGGGAAACCATTCTTCTTTGTAATATGAGTAGCTAAATATTTTGTTGATTAAGTATGAATTCAATGTTCTAGACACGAAGCTTTATTAGTTATACAAGTATATTTAGAGTTTTAATCATTATCGTTTACTTTCACTAAATCTAGGGTTTATGATTGATTTTTAAATTATTCAAGTGTACAATTGGATTATTCTATTGATCATTCTAATACTAGTAGCGAGTTGAGTGATCCGTAATTGTCGAGCATATCCTACACAAGTAGAAAACGTGAGACCTTACAAAGGGATTCTGTGGAGCAATAGTGTGTGTAGACAACACCAACAAGTGAACCGAGCATACTGAGTTTAACTGTTGGGATCAAACCTAAATTCACAAATCTTAAAGCGTTCAATTGAGTTACATCTTGTAAGAGAACCTCAAGGTGGCTCAGTTGGATAGAATCTGGTGACTAAGCGTACCTTTTATCCGGTGATACAAGGATTTTTGGGGATAGATAAACATACCTTTTATTCTACGGTTGGTGATAAATGATTCTGACGAAAGATAGATAAGTATACTAATTCAGTCAACGTTTGGTAACGGTGAATGACTCCCTAATGATCCTTTCTTTATTATTATCTCTTTATTGTATTTTTTAGTTAATTAATGAACAAATACCCCTTAGTATTCACTTTTATTATAATTTTGCTAATCTAAATAACATCTCAATTACACAGCTCTCTGTGGGAACGATCCTTACTATCACTATATTACTAGTTAATTAGTGAGAAATATATTGAGTAATTGGTTGCACTTACGACACGCATCAGTATCTTGTATGTATAAGTACAATAGATATAAAATTGTGATGTTTGTTATAATGCGATATTTAGCGGTGCTTAAGTATGGTTTGCATCTTTAATTTGTCTCAGAATTTGTTGGCGGTATCGTTGACGGGTACCAACATAATATTTTATAAATGGTGTGAGTGTGAGCTTTAAATTTATTGATTATTAAGAATGCTAAATCATCCGTACATAATGCGAGATGGCTTATTTATGTATCTTATAATAGTGGTGTGGGATGGTTAATATTTAAGAAATAAAGTCTTGTTGATCTGTTGGCCTTAGTTAGTCTACTTGAGTATCTTAGTTGTAATGGACACAATAGGCTTGCCAGAATTTTATTTTAAGATTTCATAACTTGTATTTTACTTGGTTTGAATGGTACCTAAATCAAATAGATGATGGATTATATATTTTTTAAATACTACAATGACTTTTTAAGCTAGTCTAGTTGTTTGTCATCTTATTATGCTGCAAACACTTTATTGATTTGTCTGTGTGTTAAATTTTAAGGAATATTATGCTCATGTGTTGAACTTGTACATCTTGTTTTGATATAAAAACATTTGTGATATTGAATATAAGGTTTTTGAATTCGGGAGATGCTACAGGGGCTATACCATATTTTATAAGGAATGATTATTACTTCAAACAAAGTAGTTCGTATCAACTAATAAGAGATATTTGCTACCATCACGGGTAGTTTATACTATATAAACAAAGATTGATGAACTACGGTCGTGCTTGATCTCTTCAAGATACAGAGGAGGGTATGTAGGCAGTTGCTCTACTGTTCAGCACAAGGTTGTTCATATCATATGAAAGTGTTGGTTGTTGCTCGGCAGTTCATACTAAATATTTGGAGATGATTGCAATCTTCTTGAGGTAGTTGCAGTCTAATTATTGGTTGTTCATACTACCTAGTGAGAGATGATTATTACCACCAAAGGTAATTCATATCATTTGATAATTGTGCAAAACGTGCGATAAGAGACGATTATTATTGTACTAGGTAATTCATATCATCTTTCTGGTACATGTGATAGAAATGATTATTCCCGTTTGTGGTAATTCATATCATCTAGCTCAATTGGTGAGAGAAGAGATGATTATTATTGTTCGAGATAATTCATATCATCTGAGAAGGGATGGTTATTGCCTATAGTGGTAGTTCATATCATTGATCTAGAAATGGTTACTAACTCTTTTGAGTGGTTAATATCATTTGAAAAAGATGGTCTGTTGGGCTTGACCTAGTACTATGAATTGCCATGCCCAATGGGGCTCCCACCTACGAGTGGCTACCCGGAAGACCGTTAGCTGTAACGATGGATGGTATCCGACTACCCTGACATTGGCAACTGGCCATCCCTCACCCGTATGATACGGTGTGTTGTCATGCCTTAATTGGCTCCCACCTACGGGTGGAAACCCAGAAGACCGTTAGATGTAACGGTGGCTGGTATCCAGCAACTCTGGCATGAGATATTGTATTTTCATAATAAAACGATATATTTTCCTGTTTATAAAGTAGTATGGAATAAATCGATAAACATTTAGTTGGAAAAATCGAATTGGTCCAAAAAATTTGAAAACCCGGTTTCTCGAGTGGCGTATCGGGAAGTTAGAGCTTGCCAATGGGCCGAAACCCAACCCCTTGGAAGCGAAAATTTTCCCATCCGTCACACCCGAACTCTTTTTTCCTTCGATGTTGGCTTCATCTTAGGCTTGTGAACTTGTTTTTCCCAAAACTGAATGGCTTAAGCTTCATTATCAATATTATCAACTAGGTATTTGTGTTCTTTCTGCTTCTCAATTGAAAAAAACACTCCCGACTTGATACATGCAGCCATATTATTTCCCAAAAACATAAACCTATTTTTCTGTTTTCATGCAACAAAATCAAACAATGAATACTTGAAACATTGAGTCGTACCAGTCTCTCATAACCAGATGGTTTGTCTTTGATGATACAAGTATAATCGGGAGTCTTTTTAATCTATCATTTATCTTCACGGACCACACGAAGATGAGAAACTTTCTGGTACCATTCCATATACCCCGGAGATACTTCATCACCTCGGGTCACATGTCTCCCAATGTTGACCATAAATGTATGCATGTTGTTCTAATGCTCAATTGGTGTCTTATAAGACTGAGCTACCTTGAGAGAGTCGTGAGTAGACTCGGAATCTTCTTTATCCAGGCGAAGTGGAAACATATTTCATGCAATGTTCGTCTGGTACAAAACCGTGTTGTCGCATCATTTTTGAGCTATTGTACATGATATATCTTGTGTGGTGCCACAAAGGTCCAAAATAGAACGACATCTCGGAAGTAATATGTCCTTCATCTCGGTCGTTCTTGTATGGACCAAAGCATAACTCTACGTCCTTCATCGAGTCTAACTTCTCCCTCGGTGAAATCAACTGATGCTCCTTAATTTTATTACGGTTCTGAACGAAGAGGTATTTTGATCATATCGGTGTACCTTTAATCCTTCTTAACTTGGGCCAAATTCAAGGTCGGGAAGTGGTCATGGATCCATGTCTACATGAATATCAAACTAAATATAAGAAAATTGATTCTTAAAAGCTCTAATAAAACATAAAATCAAAACATCGATAGAGTTAAAAAATTACCTTTAGTAGGATCACATTCCGGGCAATCTGGTTAGTTTCTTGCCTAGATGTCTTTCTCAACTCTTCCATCAAGTATGCTAGGCAAGTGATGCCCCATGAGTAATCACGAACTTTATTTAGAGGATGCAAGAGTTGTATAAGGTTGGCATCGACCCTTTTGCTGGTACTGTTGGGGAAAATGACACATTCCAACAGATATAGAAGATTTGTCGTGGTTTTCGCATTCACTTCGGCCCCACTCAACTTTCATTTCTCTTTTTCTTTCGCCTTGGTGCCGCTGAACTGGTTCCTCAACTCCAACATGTTGAACTGTCTGGTTTTGTAACCAAAGGACCTCTTGAACTCAATTTCATATGTTGTTTGATCCCAACCGAAGGACTTTTAAGTATTAATCATAAAGTTGAGCCCAATTTAACTTCTTGGTGTATTATTCCTTGATATCCTTACCTTGGTTAGAGAGAGACTTAGAATCTGCACAACATCACCAGGAGTAATGGTCATCTTGCCAAACGGAAGATGGAAGGTATCAGTTTCCCCATAAAATCTCTTCACAAAGACTGATATCACCACATTCTCTTGATCTATCATTGAATTTTTGGCTTCAGTAGATAAACCTGAGTTGGCTATAATTTCCTTTACCCTATCACATTCACATTCTAAATCTCTTTCATTCATTTTTGTTGGTGCAGCTGTTAGTTTGAGTCGACGAACCGCATTAGAATAATCATATTATACACGACGCATTATAAAATAATTAGAAGACCCGTTATGACTTCAACGAATAAAAATTATATAGATTAAGCAAAAGATTCTAATTATTACCTCGGTTGACTAGATGACCTTGGCCCAAGAGTCTTTATATCCAAATAACAAGTATCCTCCATCACTTGGTAATCTAGGGATTTGGCCTTCTAAAATACCCTTCAACATTAAAGAGAGAGTGGGGTAAGTGTCCTCTTTTCTTCTTGATTTGCTTATTTTGCTTTTTACCTTTAACTTCTCCTTCTTGTTCTGGAGCACTTGGTTGTTCTTCTTCTAAACTTGGTTGACTCGGTTCTTATTGAGTTCGATCGTTGATAGAGATTTAGGGAGCGCTCTTATTTCTTCGTGCACTTGTTGTTAGTCTTTGACCCCTAGGACGACGAGGATGTGTAATATCTTTATGATAGCCTTTCTTAGATCGTCTTTCCGTAAATTTTCTCAAGTCATCAACAAACACATTAAAAGATACGAATATCTTAAGAAGAACGGGGGATTTTTCAGATTCAACGAAAGTAATTAAACTAATTAATAAAGCTAGGAAATTGTAGAAAAGAATCAAAAAGTTGAGAATATTGGCCAAGGTTTCGTTTTCATTCACAAAACAAGCTCTTGTCTTAATAATTAAAATTGTTTTTTAATCTAGTTTTATCAAAATCCCTAGAATACCTTGATCGCAAGAATATCCCGTAAATTTTCTCAAGTCATCAACAAACACATTAAAAGATACGAATATAAATTCTACTAAGAGAACAACCTGAAGCACTAATCAAGTTTAATTCTCAAGGAGCATTAAAATTCATGAAATTAGGTTAATCAATGCAATTGAGTGTGGAAAGCGCACTAATCAATTTAATAAAGATCATGATTCACTTGTGATTACTAGGATATATCACTACAAGCAATAACCACAATTATACTACTTGTATTCAAGGAGTATCACTTTTACGTATAATAAACCCTAAATTAGCTATAGATATCAATATGAGTTTAACCAATTTGCAACTTGATTAAACAAACAATCAACTAATGCATGGCGATATTTGTGGTGAATCATGAACGATAAATATGAGACAAAAATAATTTATTAATTCAAAGAATCGTGTATTATGAAATCCAACTATCATCTAACCAATAATAAGAAAACTAGTTACTCATAAATTGGAGTTTACACAATTGAATTCAAGAAGAAAAGAAATTGCAAACCCTAGATGTGACAAATCTTCCCCGCACAAACCTACAAAAAGAAGTAGAATAGGTGAGAAGAGAACTAGGTAAAAATCTAGATCTCCCCCTCCTGTTGAAGTTGCTCTTATATATCTTTCTCCCTTGTAGAATCCCTTTTGGAGTAGGAGTCTCTTTCCTTGTTTTACTCAAACTCTCAATTCCTAAATCTATGTAAAACTCCAGCTTTCCATAATTAACTCAAGTCCACATATCCTTGGCAATCTTGCCAAAATCAAGAAGATTCATTAGAGAAATCCCATGAACTTTAAATACCCAAACCATATTAATTAGGCATGTCAATCTTGGGAAACTGACATGCTTTATCATTCTCACTGGAACTCTCTTTGGAGCATTTGTCAAGCACTTTAAGTTTTTAAGTGCATTTTCGGCCAATGGTGGAAACAAGTATTGTTGATGATTCAAATCACCAAACTCCTTCCCTGCATATTCTTACATTCAATATTCAATTCATTCATCATTCATTTAATCACAACCTATCCTTAATTTTTATTTCTTCTCGGCACAACAATCAAACTCAATTATTTTTCTTGTCACTAGCAGCAACAACAAATCATCGATTCAATTTTCTCTTTGTCGTGACTTCTTATTTCGAAACCCATAAATCCTCGTCAGAGTACACTCTAACCCCATCTCAAATCTCTCTTATTCTTATTCACGACATCAGTTTCCGTCCACAGTGAACCTACTCCCGAGTCATCTCGTCTTCAATCTTTTCTCTCTTAACTGAAAACTTCACATGAAACCCATTAACCACCAATTCATCAATTATTCCATGGCAGCAGTGGTTCATCAGTTCTTAGTTTCTTCTTGAATTCGTATTTTGCATCGAACCCATCTTCCACTAACCCATCTTCTTCGCCTGAATTATTATTCTCAATCAAACTTCAATTCCTCCTTATTCTCTCGCAAAATACTTTTTTTTACTTCAACCACAGACCACAACCCTTTTGACCATCAACAGTTTCATCTCTCTATTCATCAAAATCAGATCTATTTTCTCCTCCATTATCAACGTCTTTCTCTAGTCTCGTATAACTAGACCCATGTCTTCGTCGGCGTAAAACTGTTGTGAAGCAAACCTAACTAACGAACAAAGAAGTAAGTGAGTTGTGTGTTTATTGGTCGCGTCTTGGATTACGTTATAAGAGGAAAGTGGTGGCCCTTAAGCAAATAGGTTGTTTTCCTTTAGAAACTAGACTCCCTTTAGCACATCTTAATAGAACAGTAGGCCCCCCATAGTAATTCTTTGTTTTGACACATTAAAGACTTGTGTGCTCTCTAGCTTTGCATCCATCAAGACCCAATGACTCCAAACAATGCCTCGAGCCTCTAATTCTCTTCTTTTAATTAATGTGACTCCAAAGTACCTCTAAAACTCAAAACAAACATAATATACCAAAAATACAAGGAAAATAGCTAAGAAAAACATAAAAAATTGATATTCAAATAATGTATTGTATGCACTTATCAGGGATATAGTTGGAAAGTCTGCATTTAAAGGGTAAATCATTTTCCATGCATTTCCAAATGAAAATATTAATTTTAGGCATAACAGAAGAGCTCCAAAGAGCTTTATAAGTGGGTGTAAGAGGATTGACAAAGGTGATACTATTAGGAGAACTAGCTAGAAATCTATATGCCGAATTAACAGTGATAGAGCCATTCTTGGTGTGTGGCCATATGAGTCTAATACCACCAGTGAAAGGAATTCTGGTGCTTCAAATCTTTTGGTTGTTATCATGAGTGTAAAAAAATTCTACAAGGTTGGAATTCCAATTGTGAGTGCCATGATTAATGAAATGATCAACATCAAAGTTTGGGTATGGATAAGATATGCATAAGGTGGCAAATGCATTATGAATCCAGTTATTTTTAAAAGCACTAATTTGTTTACCATTTTTAACCTCCCATATAACATATTTAATTATTATCTCAAGGCCAGTGCAAATGCTAGTCCAAACCAAAGAAGGGTTACTAGTTTTAGTATAGTGCAGTAGATGACAGTTACTAAAGTATTTGCACTTTAATATGATTGCCCAAAGATCATCAGAGGAATGAATAAGGTTCCATGCAGTTTTAGTGAGAAGAGCTACATTTAAATGCTTAATATTACGGAAACCTAACCCTCCCTAAGACTTATGTGTACAGATTCTACCCCAACCTTTTAGGTATACCCCTTTGCGATATACTTGCCCCACCAGAAATCTCTTTGAGACTTCTCCATTTTTTTGATGGTGGAGTCAGGAAGAAGAAAGTAATTCATATTATATGTTGGGGTAGCATTTAGAACAATATATTAGGATTACGTTTATTTGAAACTCCCGATGAAAATATCTTGATTTATTCTTGGCCTCTCAGTTACATTCAATATACCGTAGGGATCAGAGCAATTAATTAAAATGGATATGCCATCTTGGTTAAGTTGGTTTCCTTTCCATTTAGCTATTATTTTATCAAACTTCACTACTAGGGGTGCACAAGTCTCAACCCTAGGTCTTCCATGGAAAAGTGGAATACCTAGATACTTCCAATTTAGGTCCATTTTCCTAACATTAAGATCTCTTATAAGAGAGATACAATGATCAGGATGCACACTTTTGCTGAAAAAACAAGCTGACTTTTGAAAATTTATCATATGTCCTGAGATAAGGATAAAATCCTTAATAAGAGACATAAGATTATTAGCCTCAGTATTTGAAGCCTTAATGAAAATGAGGCATTCGTCAGTAAATAACATATGTTTTATGCTGAGAGCATCTCTAGTTACCTTTATACCATGTATCAGATGGTTTTCTTCAGCATGTAAAATATACCTAGAGAATGATTCCATATATAAGATAAAAATATATAGAAACAATGGATCTCCTTGTCGCGGCCTCTAGTAGGCTTAAAGGATAGACAAGGAGAACCATTTAGCATGACATAAATAATGATTGATGTGATACATTAGTATATAAGTTCACATCAAGTATCAGAAAAACCAAAAAAAATTAGCACTTTAATGAGAAAATTCCACTCGACTCTATCAAATGCTTTTGACATGTCGAGTATCAATCCCATGATTTAAATTCTATTTTTTTCTTTTTTTCATAGAGTGAACTAGCTCATACGCTATAACCACATTATTTTAAATGTTCCTAATCGGAACATAGGCAGCTTGGTATGGACTAATCAATTTCAAGAGCAAGGATTTCATTCTATTAACTAGAATTTTTTAAATTATTTTATAACTAGTATTGCATAGAGAAATAGGTCGAAAATTTGTCGGAGTAGCAGGATTGTTAACCTAGGGTATAAGAGATAAAAAAGTATAATTCATTTTCTTAAGCAAATGTTTAGAATTGAAAAAACTTTTAACTGTATTCCATACACCAGTTTCTACAAGCTCTAGGTATTGCTTGTAGAATCCAGGTGGGAATCCATTTGGACCAGGGGCAGTCCAAGAAGAAATTTTCTTAATAGTATTTCTTACTTATTGCAAGCTACTGGGACTCAAAAGCTGATTCTTGTCCTCATTGGTTATGCAAGTCTTTATGCAGTTAAGAATGGAACTATTTTGGAAGGGATTTACGGTAGTGCTAATGGTTTTGAAATGAGATGTTTAATAAGTCCTCAAGTTGAGCCCTATCCTTAGACCAATTACCATCATTCATTTTTAATGAGATGATATGATTGAAATGCTTCATTCTATTCACAGAGGTATGATAGAAGTTAATGTTTCCATCATAGATCTTGATACAGTTGACTCTAGACTTTTGTGCATAGAAATCTTATTGCACTTTTTTCGAATGCTCAAGATCTATCTTAACCTTCTTTATGGCATCCATATTTTTTCTAGTATTGTTGGTACTAGATAGAGTTTGGAGTTGATTTTCTAGATTTTTTACTTTATGGTTAATGTTACCAAAGTGGTGAATATTCCAGATTTTAAGCGCATGTTTTGTGTTTTTAAGTATGTTAACTAATTGGTATGGAGCAGAACCTATTATATTGCAATTGAAAGAGTTTCTAATGACCACATGAGAAGATGGGTCACTAAAAACAACACTTAAAATATCTATATGGCTTTTTGGCTTGATGAGAAATAGGATTAGTCAATAAAATGTAGCAGAATGGTCATATCCCACAGTTTTAATATGAAATAGCTATAGTGAGTGAACCACTGACCATTGACAAGGGCCCTGTCAAGCCTAGCTTGTATATTGTTATTACATGTTTGCCTATTAGACCAAGTAAATTAGGAACCAATATAACCCAAATCACTTAAGTCACATGCATCAATAATGTTTTTAATGACAGGAAACCGTCTAGTGGTGGGTTGAGAGAATGTAGATCTTTTATAATCATGCATGGTAATGTTCAAATCACCAATAAGAACCCAAGGAAGATTGACATGGGTTCATATTTCACTAATACTATCCCATTGGTGCAATTTTTCTACATGATACACAGAACCATAAGGAAAAGTTGTTAGGGAATTCTGATATACTAAGATCAGCAGAAATAATGGCGTATAATTATTTTATCAGAGTTTTGTACAATATCAAGTAGAAACCAGTTTTCCACATAAGTGCAATACCACTTGAAAGTCCATCAGAGGGATATATCCAATTATTAGGATACCTGAACCTTCTTAGGCATTGACTCATCTTGTTTAAATCATTTTTAGTTTCACATAAGAACACTACATCAAGGTTTTGGCTTCTAATTAAGTTCCACAGAGCAGTCATAGTTGCAGGGTTACCGAAGTCCTGACAATTCCACGACAAGATTCTCGTTTTAGTGAGAGAGGTTAAAAGTCTAGGACTATTTTGTATCAAAAGCAAAAAGGAATTGCAGAATTTTAATTGAAAAGGAAAAACAATGCATCCAGCCAACAAGATGTTAAAAAGAGATTAAAATATGAAGACTTTAAAGATGCAATAGCGAGGAAATAGTACACCTAACAAACACCAATTATAAAGCAGATAATCAAAGTGGTAATGGAGAGAAAGTAAGCAGATGAGAACAGTAACATAGACTATGTGCAACAGATCAATTGGAAACTCAATTTATGAATTGACAGATCATTCAAGAGATAAACTTTCAGATGATTATAAAGCAAAATTTAGCACAATAAACATAGGCTATATAGAGTGGGACACCAACAAAATAAAATATATAACTAATGATAATCATATAAAAATGAGCTCTAACTTTTAGTGTTTAATGAAACCCTAAACAAGATACTAATATTTACCCACAAGCTTAAATGATCAGGAACTGTTGTATTGAGACAAGAACATAAAGTAGCAAAATGATAAAATTTATGAGTTGATTTGAAATTGAGATAAACCCTAAAAATGAAATGGAATAGATTTAAAATAGTATGGATGAGGGGATTAACCTGATTTGCATTAATCCTTGGTTTGTTCTGTGTATAATAGTCTTCGGAAGAAAGTTCTAGATCCATATCTTTCATCTCCACCTCTTTAATTTGGTTTGCAACATATTCATCCAATCTATCAATTAAATCATTTTGTGGTTGATTCGAGGAGTTAATAGGGGACTGTCATCAACAAAAACTTGGCTTCCATGGAGAGTAATGCTTTCACAAGAATTAGATTGTAGAAACTCTCCGTCTTTATTTCTCTTTCTTATGTTATCATTTTGCCCTAAATCTATTTCATTAACTTGGTTTTAATCGATACTTGGGGTGAAATCAGGATTACTATTAGCGCCCAACATGTCATCTTCAAGGGCAGCCAATAAAGCCTTCCATTCTGTAGATTCATCCAATAGGCTTTTCCTTCAGGTGTGGTAGTTAACCAAGTATAAAACTCAGTAGGATTCATAGAAATTTTCTTCATTTCACTTGCAATTTTGGTATACTTAGAATCATCATGGCCCACTACAAAACAGTCTTTGCAGATTTTGTGGGGTTGTTGTTTAAAATGATATTTCATCTACATTTCCTCATTTGCAACAGTTAACATCCATCCCCCTCTTTTTAGAGGCTTGTCAAGATTAACTTCAGTTACAACCTTGATCATTTTGTCATTCAAAGTCCTACAATTAGGAGGATCCACTTTAATTTTCACTCCAATGACTTTGCAGATATCATCTACAATTTTCTTGTTAAGGTGCTCCATATCTTGAAAGCGCAGTTTCACACTCCACTTCTAACTAATGAAATTATAATCAGCTACAGACATTTTTGGTTGGTAAACTTGTATACCAAGCAAGTACCCATCTACTGTCCAGAGCGTTTTTTTACAGAATTTCATCTCTTTCCTTATTAGATTTTTGCTTGAAGGCATAAGTTTTAAATCCTATAGCTTTTATTTCAATTTTCTTGTACTTCCTCCACATCCTTTTAATTTCTTCCTTAAGCACTTCACCCCAAATTAGTTTTCATCAGCCCTCAAATTCGCCAGGTTATTTATAATGAAGTTTATATCGCCTACAATTTCCTGAAGGATGTGAATGTGCTGTTTAACTGCATGTAGGAACTGTAATTTGTTTAATTTGTCTTTCAATAGGGTTAGTACAGAACACTTTCCATTCAGAAAGAAGGTTGTTCTCTAAATTAAAGTATCCGTTCAGAAAGGTGGTTCCTTCCACATGGAAGCAAACATTTTAGAAATTAAAAGGGGGGGAAACGGTTTAGTTCAAATACACCCCAAAATAGATAGTTTAGTCCTAGCCGAGTTAACAAGGTACAAATTAGTCCTTTATTTATTTGAAATATGCAAAATACATAAATAACCTTCCTGATTTATAATTTAGTCCAAATATTTATAGTTTAGTCCAAAGTGACTCATGATGATGTCAGCAATTTTAAATAATATAAAAAAAATAAAACAAAAATAATCTTTCAAACGCTCATCCAAAACTCGTAAAATTTATATATTTGGAAAGCTCTTTCCGAGATCTATAGAAAGAGTACCCATATGACTATATAATTTTTATTTTTTAAATTTTAATTTTCTCTGCATGGTTATCTCATTGTATAAAAAGGTACACAAACACAAAAATTTCATAAGATTATGCAGTCATTTTTTCACATGTGCACAACTTTGTACACCCCTGTAAAACATGCATGAAACCAATTATTCATAATCACACACGCAGACTTACTTTTTCATGGGAATTACACTGGTGCACCAATATATACACACCTACAAAACATGGAACAAATCAACCATATTCACCTACAAACATATCTATTTCATAGGAATTACACTGGTGCACCGGTATGTACACACCTACCCATATTGTATAAACATAACATGGAAACTCATATGGATTTGAACCATCAACCTCCGTAAACCTTGTGATGGGCTTGGGCGCTCTACTATTTTGAGATTATGAGTCCCTAAATTTAATACATATAGAACTAGTGTAACTAATATAATCAGCATATGTACAACTATATGCACATTAATAATCAGCATGTGTACAATTGTGTCTTATCATTACAATGAAACAATCTAAAAATCAACCAAAAACAGCAAACAAAAAATGATTCCGACAATCTTAAAACAAAAAATAAACTTAAAACAAATTATTACAGATCATACTAGTGTACAAATATGTACACCTCTATAAAAACCTAACAAATTCTAGCATCCATACCCACATGACAGGCCATCCATTCATCACAGAGCATACTAGTGTACAAACATGTACACCTTTACAAAAACCTAACAAAATCTAGCATCCATACCCACAAGACATGCTATATATTCATCACAGAGCATTTAAGTGGACAAACATGTACACATCTATAGAATCAGTAAGAAAATCTAGCATATATACCCACCATGCATTCATCACAAAGCATACTAGTATACAAGTATGTAGTCATCTACATAATAATAACAAAATAGAGCATTGATTCAAACAAAACAACATCCATATACCCAAAGAACATGCCATATATCCTTGAGATATCACAAAGGTGTACAACTGTGTACACTCCTACAAAAAATATGACAATCAAACATGCATGGCCACAAAATAGTCCTTATATCCATGGGATAACACAAAGGTGTACAAATATATAAAGTCTTACAACGGATCTAACAAAAGTAACATTCATACCCAAAAAACATGTCAATATATCCCTGAAACAGTATACTGGTGTATAAATATGTACACTCCTACAACAAATCTAAGAAAAACAACATGCATGTCCACAAAACAGTCCAATATATCCCTGAAACATTATAATGGTATACAAATCTGTACACTCTTACAACAAATCTAACAAATAAATTAACAAGTCAAAGAACAAATCATATTAAATACATACCTAATTTTGGAAAAATAACATCTATGTACAATAAAACTTCATTTTCTTAAAACAAAATTCAATAAAATATGAACATTAACAAGACCATATATCCATGACATAACACACTGGTGTACAAGTATGTACACATGTACAAAAATCTAACAAATCCAACATTCATGCTCACATAAAACAGGTCATATGTCCATGACATGATACATCAGTGTACAAGTATGTACACACTTACACAAAATGGCACAAATCCAACATTCAAAACCACAGAACGGGTCATATGTCCATGACATGATAAATCGGTGTATAATTATGTACACATCTACAAAAAACTAACAAATTTAACATCCATGCTCACACAAAATAGGCCAGATCTACTTTCATCCATGACGTAACACACTGGTGTACAAGTATGTACACATCTACAAAAATCTAACAAATCCAACATTCGGAACCACAAAACAAATCTAAAATTCAGTGCAACTCCAACAAATGATAGAAAGTGAAACAAAAGATGAAGATTAGATGGGTGGTAGAGATTAGGTTGTGTTGATTACAAATCTGAAACTAGATTTTAGATCGAGATTAAGGAGGAAAAATATAGATCAAAATTCAAACATGAGCCCTAAACAATTCTACAAAAAAATTTCCTATATTTTTCATGATTTTTAACTCAAATGATGAGAATCATTCCAGGGTTACATATCAAAACACCGAATGTGAATCAAAAAAGAAATTAAATATGAAATCGAAATTTTTCATCCGGGAGATAAAAAACAATAATCTTAAATGAAAAATCAAAATTTAAAAAATAAGAACTTATCTTTTTCTTTTGATTTGTGCGAGAATCTATTGATGTCATCTCAAACAGAGATTTATCTATTTTATTTTCAGATATTTTCTAACCAAGAACTTAATCCGCCTCTCTCTCTCTATCTCCCTAAAAATCTCAGATATAAAACTACATTCCCTCTCTTTTTGAATATATACAGAAGGATATTTAGGTTAATAGAAAAAAAATAACTTTTTTGGATCGGTGAAAATTTGGATTAATTCATCTAAAATTTGGACTAAACTGTCTGGACGGAGGAATTTTGGATTAGAGAGTACTGGGCTTGGAGGGACAGGACTAGAGCATCTAAAGCCAGAATTAAACGTCAATTCTTACAATTAAAAAGACCTGTTGGAACCATAATCTCATACTATTGTGTTTCCCCTAGATTTTACGTTAAAAACAGTTTGATGCAAGTGATAGACACATTTCTGTGTCTAATTTATTCCTACTTCTCTATATTACTAGCGCTTGATTTTATACTTATTGTGTGATTTTATGTGGTTCTAGGTGTTTTTGAGAAATAAACATTTGTGGAAAAATTGGCTTAAAAAGAGATAAAAGCAACCCCGAGAAAAATTACTAAAGGTACCCGCAAAAATTGATAAAGGCACCCCAGGAGTTCTGATGAAGGTACCTGCATTTTGAATTGGGGGCACCCCCTTCTTATTTGAAATCCCGAAATTGGCGGGAAAAAAATCATTTTGGCGTGAAGTTTTCCTGATTTATTTGGGAACCAGATTTTTTGGTTTGAAAGGAAAGATTCATGAAGTAATAACTAAAACGTGTTGAAAAATAGCTGAAGAATCCCTATTCTTGCCGGAAACAAATTGATTGTCGCAAGAGGATAATCACGGATCTGTTGGTTGTTTTGATGAGGAGTTTTACTCATCGATTAAGGAAAGAGTTTTAGGTTTTGTTAAACCTATATAAGGTGAGAGAGACAAAAAAACGTGGAGAGCTTCAATTGAAGAGTTTCAACCAGAAATTGGAGAGAGGAATTCTCTTGGAGATTCCTTGCTCCCGTGGGGTAGAAA
Source organism: Papaver californicum (assembly GCA_023531435.1). Lineage (NCBI taxonomy): Eukaryota > Viridiplantae > Streptophyta > Magnoliopsida > Ranunculales > Papaveraceae > Papaver > Papaver californicum. The sequence continues at coordinate 4,193,073 of JAJJMC010007942.1, read as the reverse complement.
AAGGTTGTATCAAGTCACAAAAGAGGTTAGGTCAAGCTCAGGAATCTAAACAGAGCGAAGAAAATCAACTCAGGAAAATTATGTGTTGTTGTTGTTGAAGAAGACGGGAAGAACAGAGAAAAGGCAACAGTTTCTTCAACCCATCAGCAACGTTTATCTTTAGGTTTGCAACATTTATCTTCAGCTGCAACGGCTTTTTCAACCCATCAGCAACGTTTATTTTCAGCTTTGCAACGTTTATCTTCAGCTTCGTTGCAACAATTAATCTGTAACGCCCAAAAACGTTGCAGCTTTCCTGTTTTATTATTTTTAGCTTCTTTTCTTCTTCTCAAGCACTTTTGAGCCATGTACCAATCTTTTGAGAGGGTGTTTGACATGAGGAGCTAGACCCCATTGTTGAGGCGACGGCGGGAGCCATTTTTCCAATAATAAAGTGGTTTATTTTTATTTTATTAATTTTTTGTAATTCTTTTATGATTATTTGCTTAAATTAAATTTGGACTAGTGATTTTTATCAATTAGTTGTGTTTTAATTTGATGAGTCATACTTAGTTTAGAGCTATTGATGTCTCATACTTTTGATTTACCGCTATTATTTTAAAAATCTAACTTTGACAATATTTAGAATCAATTGAATGTTTGAGTTGCAAGATAACTATTCATGCTAAATCAATTGAAAAATTGGCTAATGGTGGAATCCTTAGTCTCAGTTCTTTCCACAATTCTTGAATCAATTCTACTTTAATCTTCTTTATTTTTAGTATTAAAAATTAGGTTTAAAAATCAAATCTTTACAAGTCTGAGTATCGAATCTTTTACCACTATTTAAAACAACATCAATTTTTGGCGCCGCTGCCGGGGACTTGTCTTTAGGTTTAGAGTTTTAGATTTATTTTTAGGTTTTTATTTTTGTTTTTAGTACTATTTTTACTTTGTTCTATTTTACGTTTCTTTGGGTGTTTATCTTTTTGCTACAGGTTTTGGATTTTGGATTAAAAGGAAATTGAGCCAAAGACTTTGGTGATTAAAGACTTGGAGTTAAAGTTAAAGCTAAAATAACGGAAAAGAAGACAAAGAATTTTATTTTATGTTTTTTAGATTTTATTTGTTTCTCTTTTTAGAAAATTGTATTAGGAAATCTTTGATTATTCCTGTAATTTTTTCTTTTATTTTTGGACGCTTTTGGACTTTATTTTGGGACTTTGGACATTATTATTTTTAAACCCTACGAAAGGGTAATTTAAATATAAACTGCAACATGGAAGGACGCAATTACTATATTGTCTTGGCCCCGTACACTGACACAGGAGTCGGTGGCCCGAGTCGACTACAACCGGTTCATCCCCCGTCTGGTACAGGAGGTAAGACTCGATCAACCCACGAATCCCCTGCAAGTGGGTTTATTGTATTCCTTCGTATGCATATATGTTGAGGAACTGAATAAGGATTTACTTTTCTAGTAAAGGGAAAGGACTAGCCATACAAGAAAAGGACTCAGATTTCATCATCGTTTCCTTCTTGCCCGCTTTAGGAACACGTTACCAAACGCGAACCTAAGCCTTAAAATTTGATTAGAAAGGAACCGATAAGGTAACGAGCTTACTGGAAAGTCATTCAAAATGAATGTATTGGTTACTTTGTTAGCCTAACTCAAAGTTCTGGAAGATTATTTTAAGTGGATTAGAGCCGCCTTGTAACCCAAGGAAACGTTGCCAAAGAACAGGGTTATCAAAGATCCTTAGAGCTTATCTTGTTTCTATTCGACTTAATCTAATTCGGATCGTTCTAAGAGATTTTCTAAAACTGTAACTAGTTGCCTTTTGGAAGAATAAAAGCTGGTCTAGAGACAATCTAAGTGGAGCCATAATGTTGTTTGTTTGCTAGAATCAATAGGTTTGATTTGGTTGAGTCGGCATTGTTTGTGTATGTTTAGAACTCGCTTCCTGTTAGGATTTATTTTCTTAGAATTTTTGTAAATATATTAGGAAGTTTTTGTCAGAAAATATCGAACTGATATTATGAGGACCAATACAACGAATATCCGACTGAATTTCAAAATAGACATTATCTGTACTATCAACATGGTGTGGATAGTAGTCGGGACTACCACCAACCTTTTGGAGGTTATTGCTCATACCAGGGTGATCCCAATTACTATTCATATACACACCCGTCATATGAACATGAAAATGAGCAAAATTCGAGTTTTTTGTCTTAGAGGGATGCCCTAAAGCAGTTGCGATCTAGTACTCATCATGAACCTATTATGCATCTCGAAGAATCACACGAGCAGTTGCGAACCAGTACTCTTTATGATACATTTGTTTTTCTAGAAGAATCCCTCAAGGAGTTGACTGAGAATACAAAAAGGTTCGGATTAAGTTTAGGGGGGGGGGGGGCCCGGGGGCAATTAGTATTCCAACTCTTTCTCTAGACGATTCCCTCAAGCAGTTGACTGAGGATACAAATATATTTGCATTAAGTGTGAATGAAAGTCTTGCAAATAATAATATTGCTCAGAATGATCTTAATTGCCAACATAGTGCTACCCTTGATAATTATTCACTTATTCAAGAGGATGGGGATAGAATTGTTAGAACTACTTATTTAGACGAGGTTCAAACATCTTCATATTATTATGATGATGAGGGTAGTATTGATGAATAACTTGAAATATACAGGCAGAGTGATCAGAAAATTGTCACTCCAATTGCGCCTCATGATGATAGTGTTATTTATGGTTCAGATCCAAATAATTTTAATGATTATTCACCTATTCAAAAGGAAGAAGATTTGACTAGATATACCACTGTTTTAGACGATGAAGAATTTTCTTTTTTGAAACCGATAATGGTTTAGAGGAACGGGTTTATCCTGAGAATACTGTTTTAGAGTCCAACGTTAAACAATAGTCTTAGATAAAGATAGACCCGTAGAGATTTTAAATATGAATGAGGATGCACCACCTGATTATAAATCAGAAGAAGCAATTGACCATTTTTAGGAATTTGGCGATCTAGAAATTAGGAAAATTGTGACTAGTCTATCTAAAGACACTGAAAACTCTAAGTTTGGGGGTGATTATCATTCTCCATGTGCTTTACCTTTGAATCTTAGAAAGGTCCCTAACTTGGGACTTGACATATGCACCTCTACCATTTTTCAAGATCATCTTCAAATTAGATTCCCTGAGCCTGTTAATGTCTAGAAAGAAGTTCAGTTGTTAGAAACACATCCTCTGGTCGATGTGGTTTACCTAGGAAATAATGCCAAGATTGACTTTGTTTTCCCACCAAAATATTTTCTTCCATATGCGGGAACGTATGATTTTCAAATGTGTCAGTTATTAAGTTTTGAGACTAAGCCTAATTACTTTAGGAAATTAGAATTGACATATTTTCTTAAGAATGACCACCTTCATTGTAGTCAACTGTGTGGGTCAAATATGATTGAATTTGAGGATCCACAATTATTCAGGTTACTATTATGTGCTTCAAATTTATTAGTTGAGTTACTTCAGACTTTACAACCTGATCCTGTTGATTCTGCCTACGAGGAAATCCAGCCCATGAAAATATTTTATTTAGACCCTTTTATAGAGCCTAAACGTGAACCATAACTAGAAGTAGTTGTCTTAAACAGAAATCTAGATAAGGGTGTGCTCGGTTTGTTCATTTTCTTGGCCTGTTGCAGTTTCCTTTTATTTGTGATATCACTATTTGATTCAGATGACCCACAGTTGTTCCGACTATTACTATATGATTTTATAAGGTGACTAATTCTTTCTTAGTTTGGATGAAGACTTTAAACTTAGCACTTCTTGGGAGGTAACCCATGCTCATGCGACACGGTAATATCTTTCTTTAACTCCTTTCCTTCGATTGGTAACAATTTCTCCTTGTTCATGCTTTTAATCATTCATCTTTAGAACATTGAGGACAATGTTAGATTTAATTTTGGGGGTAAGGGAGAAACTTTAAGTTGAAATATGAAACTCCAAAGTCTAGAAACTTGTGAACAATTCAGGATGACACTAACCATCCTAGGTAGATGGAAACTTAGCTCTTTTTCTATAGGAATTGGTGTTGCCAGCTAAATGGTCTACTCATAAAAGGAGAGTTCACGTGTTAGAAATAACATGATAGCTTTCACCATATCTCGGAGTCTATCTCGACCATATCACCTTTTGTTTTTATTTTTGCAATTTTTTATGTTTCTCTAAGTGATTTGATGGGGCATCAATATCGAATTGTTATCGCTGTCAGGATGGAGTAGAGTGTTTGAGATTATTAGACTGTTATTTTGATTCTTAAAAAAAATAAAAAATAGAGTATTGACACTTTGATAGATAGCAATATGTGTGTGTTCTTCCTGTCTCCGTCGCCTAAGCAAGCATGAAATGTAGGATCCATGAGAACTACCATGTAAGATGCTAATAAGGGGCATGCGCTTGGATTCATTTGATCCAATGTTCTCAGTACATTTAAGAAAATAATAAATAATTATTTTATTTTCAATAAACCAATCGATGGGACCCTTGCATATACCAGTTGAGTCGACATTAGGATTAAGACCAGTGGGAGCATATCTCAATCTATTAGGATTCATCCTGGCACTGACCGTCAGACAGATATGGGAAACATCGTTCACCTTAGTCAACATGCGCAAACTTCATCATTTCCATATCCATCTTATAAATATTTTCATGTGATTGAACTTTGATGTATTCTGAGTATTGTGGTTGAACAACTATCTAAGTAGAGTTTTGAATTCTTGTATGAATATTAGTATGTTGAGTGCAAAATCGTGTACAACAATTGGACTCATATAGGGTAATGATTCCCATAGCCGAAGAATTTAGTATACCAACTAAATAGCTTGTTTAGTGTTTACCCTTAATCGTTTACAGGTAGCTAGGGTTTGGAGTAAAGGTTTTATGGGTATACCTCTTGTAAACCCTTATGAGACTAAAACTCGTCTGATAGGGACACTTATGGGTTTTAAGGCTTGTTGCACACGCTAAGTGCAATCGCGATGCCTGCGAAAGTGAGTTAGGATTGTTATTTTATTTTTATATTAGATTTACTTGAAGACTAGCAAATAGTAAGTTTGGGGTATTTGATAGACACATTTTTGTGTCTAATTTATTTCTAATTCTCTATATTACTAGTGCTCGATTTTATACTTTTTATGTGATTTTATGTGGTTGTAGGTATTTTTGAGAAATAAACATTTGTGAAAAAATTAGCTTAAAAAGTGATAAAAGCACCCCCGAGAAAAATTACTAACGACACCCGTAGAAATTGATAAAGGCACCCAGTATTTTTGATGAAGGCACCTGCATTTTGGATTGGGGGCACCCAGTTCTTATTTAAAATCCCGAAATTGTTGGGGAAAAAATCCTTTTGGCGTGAAGCTTTCCTGATTTATTTGAGAACCAGATTTTTTGGTTTGAAAGGAAAGATTCATGAAGTAATAACTAAAACGTGTTGAAACACGTCAAAAGGAGTATTGTATGCCGTAAAAATAGCTGAAGAATCCCTATTCTTGCCGGAAACAGGTTGATTGTCGCAAGAGGATAATCACGGATCTGTTGGTTGTTTTGATAAGGAGTTTTACTCCTTATCGATTAAGGAAGGGGTTTTAGGTTTTGTTAAACCTATATAAGGTGAGAGAGACAGAAAATCTGGGAGAGCTTCAATCGAAGAGTTTCGGTCGGAAATTGGAGGGAGGAATTCTCTTGGAGATTCCTTGCTCTTGTGGGGTAGAAAAAGGTTGTATCAAGTCACAAAAGAGGTTAGGAAAGTTGGGTCAAGCCCAGGAATCTAAACAGAGCGAAGAAAATCAATTCAGGAAAATTTTGTGTTGCTGCGCTGAAGAAAACGGGAAGAACAGAGAAAAGGCAATGATTTCTTCAACCCATCAGCAACGTTTATCTTTAAGTTTGCAACATTTATCTTCAGCTGCAACAGTTTCTTCAACTCATCAGCAACGTTTATTTTCAGATTCGCAACGTTTATCTTCAGCTTCATTGCAACAATTAATCTGTAATCCCAAAAACGTTGCAGATTTCTTGTTTTATTATTTTTAGCTTCTTTTCTTCTACTCAAGCACTTTTGAGCCATGTACCAATCTTTTGAGAGGGTGTTTGACATGAGGAGCTAGACCCCATTGCTGAGGCGACGGGGAAGCCATTTTTCCAATAATAAAGTGGTATATTTTTATTTTATTAATTTTTTATAATTCTTTTATGATTATTTGCTTAAATTAAATTTAAAATAGTGATTTTTGTCAATTATTTGTGTTTTCTTTTGATGAGTCATACTTAGTTTAGAGCTATTGATATCTCATACTTTTGATTTACATCTATTATTTTAAAAATCTAACTTTGGTAATATTTAGAATCAATTGATTTTTGTCAATTATTTGTGTTTTCTTTTGATGAGTCATAATAGTAAGACAACTATTAATTTTAAATCACTTGAAAAATTGGCTAATGGTGGAATCCTTAGTCTCAGTTCTTTCCACAATTCTTGAATCAATTCTGCTTTAATCCTCTTTATTTTTAATATTAAAAATTAGGTTTAAAAATCAAATTTTTACAAGTCTGAGTATCGAATCTTTTATCACTATTTAAAACAACATCAGCAAAAAAATAAATATAAGTAAGGCAATAAATTAAGTAAAAATAGATTTAATAAACAATTCAGTAGAGGGGTTTAAGTACATTAAACATTATGGAAAATTTTAGAGGAAGGGGTTTGTTACAAGTGTTTCTAAATTTAAGTACTTGGTTTTGTAATTAGTCCAAATCCAAATGGGAAGAGGGGATCATAATGCTTGTCACCGACATTCATTGGCAGTTGATCAACAGTCTTGAACCAGGTGCGGGCTAGCTTGCCAGTGAACCCATAGTCACCAAATAGAGCATCAGCAACACCTTGACCTTCACTCCCTGGTAACCATGCTGCTACTAGTGCCTCAATTTTGGCAAGGTAAGGTTGGATTACTACAGGTCGACCGGAGACGACAACCACAACACACTTGATGGCTCCACACACATTGTTAATTGTGCTTGGGCCAAGCTCAGAAATTGTGAGGTTCAAGCTGTCACCAAATGTCTCTGCATATGGAACTTCACCCACAACAACAATGGCGTAAGAGAATTGGCTGGACTTTACAAATTCTGCATCAGGGTTTGCATTGAAAACTACTTGGGTTGTTGGGTCAACAGTATTTTTGATTGCTTGCAGTATTGTTGTACCTGTTCACGAGGAGAGTATTCTTCTTGGTAAGTTTCAACAAAATGATGAGTTCTGCGGATTATAAAAGTTGAATATCACATAAACTGAACATAACATACCACTTGTGAGGTCATTCCCGGTAACTCCTTGCCACTGGATTGTCCAACCACCACATTGATTACCAAGGTTATCAGCATGACTTCCAGCAACAAGGATCTTTGGGGCCTTCTTGGGAAGAGGCAACAATGGATAAGCTGCAGATTTACCATTCTTCAACAGCACTAGTGATTTTCTCACAGCTTCTCTTGCTAATTCTCTGTGTTCCTGTTAAGAAAAAGACACAGTTTTAGAGGGCTTTCTGTGATTAAATCTGAAATCAGAAACATGGATATATAGTGCTTGTAAACTCCTATCATGAGCATTATATTTTCAATCAAGGAGGTGCTACAGAGATTGATCAACTGACCTGGCTTCCAAGCTGGTTAGCAAGGCTATTATCAGCTATTGGGTTCTCAAAGAGTCCCATTGTGAACTTAACCCTCAAGATTCTCTTCACAGCATCGTCAATTCGACTTAGTGGGATGAAGTTCTTCTTCACCAAGAGGGTCAGACCCTCAATGAATTCGTTGAAGTTGTTGGGGACCATGATCTTCAATGAAATGTAAATTGAGTATAAGAAGACATATAACCGCATAAAGAACTTTCAAACAACTGAAGATTAGAATATAGAGTAAATAAATCTTGCGGATAAAACTGCTGACTGGAATAGCAAAAGAAGGAGTTCTTGTAAGAAGGATAACAATACTAAAATCTGTGTTATGTTTTGTAAGACTTCTTTAAACTTTTTGTCGGTAAAACAAGTAGATGTGACTCTTAATTACGTGCACTTTCTAACTAAACATACAGGGTCATTATAAGGAATTGCTATATTTGCTTGACTGACTGACCATGTCAATGCCAGCATTAACTCCAGCTTGAATTGAATATGTGTAATTTCCATGAGCAGGAGACGTGATCCTGTCAATACCCTCCCAATCAGAAATAACGAAACCCTGAGACATCCATGATTAAATGTGATGTTAGATTTCATTCCTGCTGAATCAGTTGGAGATTAACTGGATAAAAATACGATGATTGTTAAAACTTGTTTTACCCTGAAATGTAGGGTATTCTTGAGGAAACCAGTGATAAGATCCTTGTTGGCATGCATCTTTTGCCCATTCCAGCTGGAGTACGAAACCATGATAGTTGAAACACCCTTGTAGATTGAATTGTAGTATGCTGGCATGTGAATACTGAACAATCCACTTTTATCGATCACGGTGTTATTTTCGTTGATACCCTTAGTGGTGCCACCATCACCCACATAGTGCTTAGCACAAGCTGCCACATTGTTCCTGAATAACATAAGCAAAGGCACATAGATTATAAGATTGCATTTTGAGGGGAGAGTAGACAATTAGATATAGGTAAACAAAGACCCAAAGCCCACTTCAATAGGAGTCACAGTGAATAGTAACAGCAGCACGTTGCTAACATACAAATAAGGGCTACGAGGAACGTGCTTACAGTGATTAAGAACTACATTAATATAAAGAAAGTGGTTATGGCTCTTACTTTCCAGCGACAAATGGAACACCTTTTCTATAATTCTTAGGAGGTTCTCCTTGTAAACCAGGTATGATCTCTGTCATTAGCTGCACGATTTTGTGATCTTCACTATAGCTCTCATAACACCGACCCCATCTTGGGTCTCTGCAAACCTGCATGAAACAAAATGGAAGATCAGGGGACAGAGGAATACTCTAAACTGAATAATATAGCTGAAAGTCAATACAATTGTTGCAAGTGTGCGAAGCTATCTCTGTTTTAGTTTTTGTACCGCAATGCATGGAGCAAAAGCATATGGAATACCAGTAGCTCTAACTTCCAGAGCAGTTGCAGCCCCAATCTTCTTGATAAGCGCTGGATCCCTGGAGGACATTCATCATAATGGGCAAATTTAGAATAGCACGAAACCAAATTACCAGTGATTTTATGTTGCCTAACCTGTATATAGGAAAGATATACACAAAAGGCAAAGAACTAGAGGACATTCATTATAATGGACATAATTAGAATACAATGACTTCAAACTACTGGTATATACAGGAAAACAAAGAACCCAATATGGGTCTATAAACTCGAGGTCTAAAGAGATGATCGGAGCCTAAAATTCAATTGAGCCCCAATTCTTTTCAATAAAGAATCCTATGCTTCTGTTAGCCTAACTCTATAATTCTTAGGGTCAAACCAGAAGAAAGAGCCTTCAATGCCATTGAGTACTTAGCATTTTAACATCTTCCAAACTATTAACACTGACAGCTACATTCCCTTTACTAGTTATTTTCTTCTTAATATATAAACTAACTACAGAGTACAGCCCATCGGTTGGTTCTCCTATCCTTGATTTCTATCGCATTCACCCATAATTGAGACTAGCTGGGAACAATTGTTATACTGTAAATATACAGACACTTCCAAATTAAGTAAATGTATACTCAAGGTGAAGATCGGCTTACCTGGTCACTCCAAGCCCAACATTATGGGGGAAGATAGTTGCCTTGTAGACGTTATTGTGGCCATGAACAGCATCAATTCCATAAATCATTGGAATCCCAAGACGAGTAGAGAGGGCTCCCTTCTGCATCTCATTTACCATACTAACCCAAGCTTCAGCAGAGGCTTTAGGAGCTGGCACACTTCCTCCTCCGCTCAATACACTCCCTAAGAACACAAAGCATTACTATTAGATTCTGATACAAACATAAGAACAGAACCCACATTCTTATAATACATTATGATTGTTAATAGATTGAGAATATTACCAATGAAATATTTCTTCATCACATCAGCAGTTGCAACAGCTCGTTCGATCTGTGTCATTTGTCCAATCTTCTCCTCCAAAGTCATTCTACCCATCAAGTCCCTGATTCTAGCACCTAGTGGTTGTTTGGGATCTTGGTATTTGTATGTTGCTTCTGTAATGGACGCGAAGCAACACAATAGTAGAAGCCCCATTACTGGGATAGTATTCTTTCCCATCATTACTAAATCAAACTGCCTGTACTTTATCCTGAGACCAGATTAACAAAAATCACCACAGGAAAAAACGTAACAATATTAGCTAAAATCTTCAGGAAAAATGGTAGTATTTGTTATCATCTTAATCAAAGACTAAGTACTCATAACATCGTTATCATCAAGAAAAACAAATGGAAACAAACGAGAAGAATCGAAATAAACCGAAAACCTCTCCCCTGAACTCAAATCAAAGCTAGAATCAGCTCCATTCAAGCTCAAACTTATAAAAAAAAAAACTTGGATCTAAAAATGTATGAAACCCTTAAAAGAGTAGAAAAGAGAAAACTCACAGTGAAATGAAGTAAATAAATATTATCGGAAGTTTTTCACCTCTTCCACTGCTTCTTTCAGAAACTTTGGTTTGAAATATATAGAGAGACAAATACCAGTAGTACAGAAGAAAGAGAGTGGCAGGGGTGTGTCGTTACTATTTGTTAATAAAATCCAGCTTTTTCAGGCGAAAAGTAAAAGAAATCCAAAAAAATCAAAACGATAACAAACAGAAAGTTTAAAAAGAGAATAATGGGTTATCCACACACCCCTACTTGTTGATTTTTTTGGTATTCATCGACATATTCTAGTTTCTAGTAAAAGATTTGGTTAATCACGTGTACACATGCCCTAAGTGTGACGTGTGAAAATGCATCGGAAATTCTAACACATATGTTAATTATTTATCCTTTTACTAAGAGTGTATGATTTATTTTTATTTATAATCCATTTTTTTTCTAGATGTGTAATCACCGAATCTAATAAATTGGATATTAAATTGGAATAGAAAAGGTAGAGATTGGGGAGTAAAATATGTTACAATAATCTGGCATATTTGGAAAACCAGATGTGCAAAAATTTTAATGACCATGATCCAAACCTCAAACAAGTTGCTTTTGAAATCAATCTTATGCTTGAAACATACACAGGACAGAAAGTTATAAACCGCACAAATCATCTTGTATACACTGTTCCTTCAAACCATATAATTTGGCATCGACCACCTGTTCATATACTGAAAATAAATTTTGAAAGAATGTTAAACAGACAAACCAACATTATTACTATTGGACTAATTATGCGTGATTGGTATGGAAATTACAGGGAAGCCAAAGTAAAGACAATGGAATCAAGGGGAGAAAATCAAGCGGGGACGCAAGCTTTGAAGGATTGTGGGCAAAATCTCTAGGGCTTAACGGAGTGGAGCTAGAAGGGGACCACAAAGATGATATCACGTTTATCCAAAATCAAAGCACATGCATCGAAAGGCATAGACAAACCATTTTACAAGACCTTCTACACTCATGTAAAGACTATTTAAGTTCAAATGCAGTGAGATTTAATTCTATCAAGGGGAGTGAAAACCAGATGGTTGCTTCCCTGGCAACAAAATCCATTGCCATCTTGTTCGTACACTCCCCCTCCTCCTTTCTTAACTAGACATCTTTCTTATGATGCTAGAAACTATAATATGCATGAACTAGAGGTTTTTTCTTTAAATCATTAATAAATTATCTTTTCTAATAAAAAATAATAATAAAAGATTTGGTTGACTGAGTTTTTAAAAAGAAAATTAAGAATGTAGTTGATCTATTTTCCGACTTTGATCAACTATTATCGACCGATTTGACCCTTTGTGTGAAGTGTAAATTTTGATTGTTTTGAGTAAAATCTTTTTGTTTCATGGTTGAAATGACAATTTTTTGAAACTATCGTGCTAATTTTTAGAAGTTTCATAAAGAAATCATTTTGTTCGTGTTTTTCTGGCATAGGAACTTGGGAAAGTTGGACACCATGACAATATAATCAAATTCAATTATGCTCTTCTTTATTTGAATTCATTGAATCATTATGTTATGTTTATTTCATTTATAGGTTTATTGAAACCATCTTAATGTTTGGCGTTACTTATTTTGCCTGGTTAAATTGGGGCCTACGGGAATTATATTGGCCATACCACTAAAAGACAAAACAGGATCATTATAAAGTAAATGCCAAAACCACTTATCCAACTATTTAAGTCAATGTCTAATTTACCCCATAGTTAATTAGTGTTAATTAATTCGGTTAGTAGTTGTTTAATCGTGTTTGTTGTGAAATCAACCAGTGTTAAGAAATCATCAAAACTTATAAAAATCTCAGAAATTTTGATTTTTTTTTAAGTTAATCAACCCAGAATCAGTGGATACGATGGACAACGTATGCCGATTCTGGTTTGGTATTCTTCAATCACGAAAAATACCAGAATTGGTGAATGTTTCCTTTTATAAAGAACGATTCTAATAATCGTTGAATGTGGGTGTTATTATGGATCGATTCTGCTACACTTTCGTAAAAGACAAATTTCATTCATAGTTTAAGAAATTAACGCATTGCATTACATAGTTTAAGATATTAGCGCATTGCGTTACATGATCTAGTACGCGGATTCTTGAAGCTCGCACATTAATACATCGTTAATGAACCTCCGAGCACGTTGGTTCAACACAACGTATTCCCTCGCATGTATGAACATTACTTTCCCGTTTCGAATTTGTTATAGGCTATGGAATCGTTCGCCCTGAAATCAAATCGACTACACGTTAGTATGCGAACATCAAACGATGAAAGAGGGACAAACAAGCCGAACTACTCACTTTCTCGCTGTTAGAAGCTTGAGGATGATGCTCGTGAACCATTCTTCTAATTTTCTCGCATTTCGCTTTTGATAATGTAGAATCTAGACACTAGGTCTCTCCATTTGTGATGGTTAGGGTTCCCGATGTGGTCATAGAAGAATTCTTTGACTCTCTTCCAAACATTGAATAAATTTCGAACGAGCGTTCGTGGAAGACGGGAATGAACGACTTGACGAGCTCCAAATCTTCATCTGGTTTTCAATCCATTTCCCCGGCTCTATTTGAGTAGTGGATGAAGTGGGAGTGAGTAAAAGGCGTAAGTTTGGGGCAAGTTGGGTCAGGGATAGAGGTCCTTCTTATATAAAGGTAGACCCAACGGCTATTTTTTTTCGAAAAACTCAAAATTTAGGTGAAATATTATGTACGAATCGTTTGATATGTAATACATCATCAAACGATTCTTGGGTTATCGAAAATATCAAATACCAGGCTTGATAGAATCATTCTACACATAGGTCCACGTCGAACGATTCTAGGCTAAAAATAACATGAAAAATTGGTTTTTTCTCCGTCTAGAATTGTTCGTTATGGTTGTCCACATATAAGGATTCTAGGCTAAAAAACCAACAAAAAGTTTGATTTTTTCTCCACCTAGAATCGTTATATGTGGATGCCCATACTGAACGATTCTAGGCTAAAAAACCAACAGAGAGTTTGGTTTTTTCTTCGCCTAGAATCGTTATATGTGGATGCCCATATCGAACGATTGTAGGCTAAAAAACCAACAAAGAGTTTTGGTTTTTTCTCTGCCTAGAATCGTTCGATATGAACGTTTACACCAACCGATTCTGAATACCTGGAAAAAGTTCTGGTTTTCATGTTCAGAATCGTTGGATAGGTTTATCCACGTCGAACGATTCTGGCAGAAAAAAACATCCAGAGTTCCAAAGATAAATTGGCACGAATTGTAGTTCTTTTGTCGCGTATTAGCATACACAACAATTTTAAAACCAACTAAATCCGTTTCTTTATAAACTAATAAACCTAATTATTCATATGTTTAAATTCGAACGACAAACATAAATTGAAGACATAATTATCCAAAGTGAAAAACATGAGTTTGAAAAACAAGAAAACATTCATTCAACCACATCATCGCCTTCCCCACGACCACGACCACCTCGACCGACCTCGTTTGACATGTCCTTGTCCACTGCTTGATTCGTCCCGACCAGACTTTCTCACTCTTTGTTTCTTTGTTGGCACCGGCTCCGCCGCCTCCCCAAAGATAGCACCAGCTTGTTCATCCTCCAGAGCCTAGTATTCTTCAATTTTTTCGTGGTTCGCCACAACATGTTCTCCTCTCCCGATACACATTTTTGTTTTGTTAATCAGATATGTGATTTATCTTCTTTGTTTTCATTTCAAACAACAAACAAGTTACGGTTCATGTTAAACCCTAGTAACATACCATAACAGACCACAACACGTACCAGAACATCGAGAGATCTATCCCGGTCCTTGATTAAGGGCCTCTCGTCTATTCGTATGGCATATACGCCGGGATGGCTTCAACATCGAACTCAGCATCCCTACCCATTCCGCATACGTTAGCCGACCTACTCTCCCAAATAGTTTGAGTTGGTAAAAGACTGTGGACAACCTCAATATCGTTCTCAAGGGAACTACATTTCTCCTTGTTAAATTTGAGTTTGACTCCATCAGGGATCTTCTGCACAACACCATATTGCCTCGCAACTCTTGTCGGGTTGTACATTATATAACCTCTGGGTTGAAACAGAGATCCATGGTAAATTTTTTCCGGGCACCCAACCATCTTTCCGTTCGCAAATACTTCCTTATAAGGGTTAAAGAGAACATCAGCCGTCGTCAAATTGTCTAGTTGCCGCCTCATCTCAACGAGGTCCTTCTCTTGACTCTGGCCCTTTCCGTTGTAGGATTATTTGCTTCCAAAATAATCACCTTCCCAACCCCCTTGCACACCATCCCTATTAGCAAACTCTGGGAAGTGCAAGTATATCCACACCTAGAGAAGAGCCACATTCTCTCTGACTTGGGTTCTGTATACCCTAATACACTTTCTTATCTCATTCAACAAGTATGCAAGGCAAGCAGTGCCCCAAGAGTACTCGCTCACTTTCTCCAATGGTTCCACTAACTAGATGTAGTTGGCGTTCACCCGAGAACCGGAAACGTCGAGGAAGATAACAGATCCCATGATGTAAAGAATATATGTGGTGGTGGTAGAAATGATACGATGCGGGGTCAGCTCACCTCCTTCTTGAAAATCCTTAGTTCCCGAGAACTCTTCCCTAAGGTGGCTGAGATGGAATATTCTCTTCTTTTTATCTTTCACCACCGTCATTTCCCTCGTGGTCTTGTCCGCATCCCAACCGAACACCTTAGAGGTGAACTCATAGATGTCCTTCCAATCTACCTCATTTTGGTAGTTGGGCCTCCTCACGACTTTACCTCCAACGCTGAGATCGTGATCAGCTGCACATTCTTTGGGCTTATTGTCATTTCCCCAAACGGAAGATGAAAAATATCTGTTTTTGCGTAATAACTCTCGAGGAAGGCAGAAACAAGGGGATTGTCATACCAAACCACAGAGTTGTCCCCGTTCCTTCGGCGATACTTTTTACTTCAGGTGCTTCTCCATCCAGCGGCCATAACTCATTTTTTTCCATTGACGATTGGTGTTTTTGAAGATGTGCGACATCGGCGTAATCCTAAATAACATATAACGCCAAATTAAAGAATGCATTAAGCTTAAATAAAAGTAGACGATATATACAATAAGGTTGAGATACTTACCATGGTTGCACAGATCTTAGCATCCCAACTGTGCTTGTACCCCCATATAAACTCTCCTCCGTCACCCGGTAACCCATGAATGGGCTCATTGGGACTGCAACTTCACAACATCTCAGGCTTTGGCAAGTATTTTCCTTTCTTCTTCCTTCCTGGCAGTGGTGCACCTTTATCTCCTTGTTGTTCTTGTGGTGGTTCTTGTGGTTTTTGTGGTGGTGCTGGTGGTTCTCCTCCGTCATTTCTCTCGGTATCTTCCTTATCACTTTTATCTTCACCTTGAGCTTTATCAAATTCTTGGTGCTCCACTTAAGGTGGTTCATTAATGGAGACCGCTTTAGCTTTGCCCGCTGAACCCCTACGGTTCTTGGACCCCAAGTTCTTACCACCCTTTCGACGAGGTCCCAAGCTAAGAGGAGTAGCAAGATCATGTTTTTTTTCGCTCTCTTTTTCGGTACTTTTCTTGCCCTTATCCGTAAATAATACGATAATATACAATCAACAATCGAATTCAAGTGAATTTAGGAATTCCAATAGTAGAATTGGCCACCACGATACATCCACATCCAATGATTCCTAGCATTATTGACTAAAGAATCGTTCGATGTTGGTGTTCATTCGAAAACATCTTCCTCCCAGGACTCATAGTCACTCTTATTGACAAAAACCAGCTTGACCCTTCCTTAGACACGAGGAAAGGAAAACTAAGGAATTTAAACTTCCAGTGGTGCTTTCATGAGAACGTGACCCACTTTGCTTCTTTATCTAGCAGTGAATGAGGCGACACTCCTTCTCGAATTCCCGAGCCCTGCCTTTCCTTTCATTGATCAATTGAAAGAATTCTTCTAGGCTAAAAACCCAACAGAAACATTGGGGTTTTTTTCAATCCAGAATTGTTAGATATGGATGTCCACATCCAACTATTTTGATACAGTTCAGAATCGTTCTATGTTGGTTTTCATAACCAACGATTCTAGGCTAAAAAACCAACAAACACACTGGGTTTCTTCTCCATCCTGAATCGTTCGATAGTGAGTCCACATCGAACGATTCACATAAATGTCCAGTTTCTTCTCGACCTAGAATCATTAGATGTTAATATCCACGTAGAACGATTCTGGGCAATGTTTCATCTCTTTTCAGTTACACTGGAATCATTCGACGGGGCATGAACATCAAACAATTCAAAATGGAATCGTTGGATGTAGACATGAACATCGAACGATTTTGGGTTTCACAGAAAACCCAGAAATCAAAATTTTTAATTTCTGAGTGTTGGCATGTGATTGAAACCTAATTTAGAGTGATGTGATGATAAAAAAGTACCCGGTTCGAGCCATTTTCTGTATCGAGTTAAGAGTTTCTTCGTCTTCCTCCTCCGTAACTATTTGTTTATTTCGAATTGCTAATCCAATTCCTGGATCGCTTCCACTAGGTTCAGTTGATCCTCCAGAGGGAAACTTCATTCGTTTTTATATAGAAAAAAAACGATTAATCGTTTTTTGAATTGTCGATTTTTGACGATGTTTTGGTTTGAAATGGAGAAAAAGAGGGAGAAGAGTAGAAGAGAAGAAAAAGAATCGGTTGATGAAGAATAAAAAATGGATTAGATTAATTAGTTTAAGTAATTGGCTTTACTTATAGTTTGTAATTTTAGATTTTTATTGAGGGTAATTTAGTAATTATTTTGTAAAAATAGACACTTCTTATCAACTAATATGGATGGACATAAAATTTAGTAGGGTCAAAATAATTTACGTAAACCTTAATTTAACCAAGTTATTTTAAATGGGGATTTTTTCTTTATATTGTACCATCTCATTCTCAACCGCATGTAGTGTTTTGCACGATCCAAGGGACCTTCAATTTTGTAAAGAAAATCCAACTTTCCACGTGTTGAGAAACCGAATTCGAGAGAGGTTAACGATCGATCGTGAGGGCATTTTATTTTATTTTGTTTTATGTTCAAGGAATGTGGCCGAATGGAAGAATCTAATCTAACAACGGCACTATCCAAACAAAAACGATACTGTACTACTTTCTTTAGCCAAACTTACCGTTGGAGACAACTTTTGAGATCTCAACAGTAATATTTTTCAAAACTTCTATGCTTTTATCAAAATATTCACTTTACAATTTTGTGAATCGTGAGTTACTTTAATATTTTTCTTTCTACTCATGATGACTTCAAATTTTAAATTTTGAACGTAAAAGTGCTTTCTTGAAAATGACTTGATTGGAGATAAACCGTGCTAGGGTGATTGTCTCTTACTCGCCTTTTACTCGCGGGCTAAGTTAAAAATTCGGCGTGGCAAAGTATGTTAAAAATATCTTGTTACACATCAGCGATTTTAATTTACTTTATCACGAAAAAACTCGTTTCTTCTTCTCCATAAAAAGGAAAAAACTCAATTTCTTTCGTTTTTATCAAAAATGTCGAGGCCTACAGGTATCAAAGTTCAATCATCCAAACTATCAAAACTTAATTAACTTTTTAATCAAAACATGAAAGTGTCAACTTTTTACCAAATTAGTAATTACCTTCCTACACTAGGGATATCGGTGTGTGTTAGGTCGTAAGAAATAGTGTTAATTTAAGTCAAGTTCTGTCCTTTATGGTAGAAATTGTTGACAAGAGTCACATGTTTATTAGTTGAATTTCAAATAACAACGAATTTTTTTGTTCCTTAACATGTTTCATGCAGGAGGGCTTACTTATGGAACTTTGTTAAAATTCGAAAACAGATATATCGTAGTTTACTCCAGTGGAATTCCTTAAGGTGATATATTTATTATGGGTATGGAAAGTGCATCCCCACGTCAATGTTTAAATTTTGTGTGGAGTTATAATAGGTTTTCCAATTCATGTTGTACTAGATTGTGATGAGCATTAGATTGCAGGATGAAAAATAAAAAATAGATATACATAAAGATCTCTATGAGCGTGTTAAACACATTATTTTTATATCTTTATATTCATTAGTTCTCTATTTTGTATAAATTTGATGGTTTTATTTAGTTTTACAGTATTTTAGAAATAAAACTCGATTGGAATAAGCCGTAGAAATTTATCCGTAAAATGGACGGAAATTAACGTACCTTAATTTACTATCGCAGCTACCTCTTGACAAGATTGGGCGTGGCATGGATTGTAGAAGTCAATTAGCTGACACCTAATTCACTTGCAAGTCGAGACGATCCAATGGGCCAAGTTGGGGCATCATTTAAAGATTTTATTGAAGCCCGAAGAATATAAAGATAGCAAATGTTGACATTCATGACAAGATATCAGACTACTGGTATTTTGGGATATTTCTTCTATATATTTGGAGATCTTATAATTTTGTCAAGGAAATAAACACAAAATGGAAGAAATTGAAAATAATGATTCACCTTCTTACCATGGTTAGGAGATTATATGTTATATTTATATAATATACTAATTAAAAGTGTAGAAAAATATGGAGATCATGACAAAATTAAGAAGTCAAAAAGGCATTAAGGGTATAAGCTTATATATAGTCCGAGGAGAGGAGTTAAGTGGGGAAGCTGGTTCATTTGACCAACCGAAAATTCCACAAGCCTTAGCCTCGTACCTTTGACCATTCTTTGACTATAGGTATATTTTGCTAAGGTAATCTGAGCCTACATATTTTAGTCGAACCTATATTTGCAAGTGCACAAATAAATTAAAAAAAAATATCGATCTGGTATTACGAGGACCAATAAAATGATTATCGACCTGAACTTCAACATGAGCATTATCCCTACTATAACTACAATGTAGATAATACTTGGGACCACTACTAGCCTTCTGAGGGTTATGGTTCACACCATAGTGATCCTATTACTATTCGCGTACTCACCAGTCGTACGAACGGGTAAATGGGAAATATTGTAATGATCACATTGTATGTTCTCCTTCTTTGGGGGATTTAATTAAAGAGTTAATACCTAACACTTCTTATAATGCTAGTCTTTCTTTAGAAGATTCACTCAAGCAGTTGACTGAAAATTCACGTAGGAGTGACATAGTGTAGGAACAAATTCATGAAACCTTTAGAGAAATGGAAGAAGAATGACAGCTCATAATATTGCTCTAAGTGCACTTAATTGCCAAAATAGTGTTTCCAATTTTACCCTTGATAATAATGATAAATATTTACCTAATCTAGAGGGAAAGGTTAGAATAGAGGACACTACTTGTTTAGATAAGATTCAACTATCTTCATATTATTATTATGATGAGGAGGATAGCATTGCTGAAGAGTTTGAAATCCGTAGCCATAGTGATCAAGAACTTTTTATACCAATTGAGCCTCATACTGATAGTGTTTTTTCTAGGTCAAATCCTAATAATATTGATGATTATTTACCTATTCAAGAGGAAAATGATTTAACTAGAGATACCATAGTTATAGACGGTGAAATATTTCCTTGTTATTATGAAGACGATGATGGTTTAGAGGAACGGGTTTATCCTGGGACTAGTGTTTTAGAGTCTAACGATTCAGAAACAATCGTCTCGAACGAAGATGATAGACTCGTAAATAATTTGAATGTGAAAAGGTAGACCACATAATTACAATCTAGATGAAATAATTGACCATTTTCCTAAATCTGATAATTTAGAAATTAAGGAAATTGTGACTAGTTTGTCCAAAGACATTGACCACTCTAGGTTTGGGGGTGAATATTATTCTCCCCGCGGTAATCCTTTGACTCTTAGAATAGTCCCTCACTTGGGACTTGGCGTTTGTGCCTCGACCGTCTTACGTGATTATGGTGATACACATTTTTATGAGCCTGATTGTGTCCAAAATGAAATTCAGGCATTAGAAACCCATCATCATGTTGATGTGGTTTACCCGGTCCATGATACAATAATTAACTTTGTTGTCCCACTAAAAGTTTATTTACCAAATGTAGGAACATTTGAACTTCAAATGTGTCAATTTTTAAATTATGAAACTAAATTTGATTATTTTAAAAAATTTGAACCGACACATTTTCTTAAGAATGACCACCACTCTCATATACTTCACTGTGGTCAATTTGTAAATTAAATCCAATTGAATTTAAGGATCCGTAATTATTTCGATTATTGTTATATGATTCGTAAACTGTGATTAATCCTTTCTTGGTCTGGATGAAGACTTTAAACTTAGAGTTCTATGGGAGGCAACCCATATGTTTTTGGTACACGGTGCTGGTAATATCTTTCCATATCTCTTTTACTTTGTTCATTATTACCCTTTGTTCATGCTTTTATTCATTTATCTTTAGAACATCAAGGACTGTGTTCAATTTAAGTTTGGGGGTAAGGGGAGAATTTTTTTTTAAATTTTAGTTGTACCAATTTCCAACTTCTAGAGTCGCGTTGTAGCCTTTTAGCTAAGTTTACATATTAATTCTCCTAAAAACAGATGAAAATTAAAACTGCTAGAGAAAACTACTTCTATGTTCTTAACCTATGAGAGAAAAATCGTGACGGACCCGCCATCCATGCTGGAGACGATTAGGTCAGAGGGAAATGCAGAAAGACATAACTAACCTTATCATTAGTGGAGACTACCCTATTGAGTGAGGCACCAAACCTTCAATTATCCCCTTAGAGTGTTCATCTGCACAAACTCCGAGTATAATGATGAGCTACTCAACCTCGCAGCACTTTTAGCACAATCTGATCTCTGAATGCTAATTTTTTATCAGCATAAGGGTGACATCAGGACTAGCCTCATCTTGTATCCTCAGTCGCAAAATTACAACTCTCTCTCAATAGAAACTCAACATCATCAACAAGCGGAGCAACAACATCAATTCATGAAGGAGTTGGAGACGTTCAAGGTTTACAAGCAACAAAAGGGAAGAACATTATATATTCAAAGCGAAAAAGAAAAAAAGATGTAAATTTTAGAAGATTTGTGTACCAACAATTGTGAAGATTCAAAGTGCAAAAGTCCTTCTCCATTGGCAAGTAAAGTTTATTGTTTGTATCATTCATTTTTTTTTTTAGTTTTGTTTCATATTTTGTATCAATCTTATTCATTCATTCATTCTAAAAAAATCAAAAATCAAAAAATCAAAAATCAAAAAAAATAAAAGAAAAAAAACTTTTTTTTATTGTGTTAGTTTGTATTTATTTTCGTACTCTTTCAATAAAGGCATGGAGAAGAAGAAATTCAAAAGGAAGTTTCAAACAACAATTGATCGAAGACAAAGAGTAAAGTTATACAAATTTCAAGGGTTTATCATCCAGGGTTGAAGCCGAAGACTGAAGATAAATTTGTTTCTATTGAACACCATTAGAGAGCTGTGAGACTAGAAGGTGAGAGTATGTTCCCATCCTCATTTATGGTCGATTTCATAAGAAATCACCATATTTCTTTTCCCATTGAGATCATCAGAAAAAGATTTTGGTTTGATATCTTCAGAAAAAGCGTTACCATCAATAGTGTGTAAGTATTCTCTCTTAAATCCTGCTTACACACCGGTATGACCCTTAAAATCGTTTTTCTGAGTGTAAATTCATAAAATCTTATGGTGAGGCAGAGTCGAGGCGAAATGCTTATTCGGGTGCTCTGTTAGTCCATTGTCCATCTGGCAAGTGACATCTTTGGCACTGGCTCAACATGTCACTCTCTCTCTCTCATAAATTAAGGTAATTAGATTGTATTTTTCCCTGACACTTCTAATTACTTGGCATTTGGAGGAGAAAATTTATGTCCTCTTAGCTCTTCGGATACTTGTGATATTAAAAGTGGAATAAAAGGTTTTGTGGGAATACCTCTTGTAAACCCTCACGAGATAAAACTCATCCGCTAAGGCCACTTAGGGGTTTAAAGGCTTGTTACACATGCTAAGTGTAGTCGCGATTCCTGCGAAAGTGAGTTAGGATATTTATTTTATTTTTAGTTTAGTTTTCATTTTTAGTTCTGCTCGAGGACTAGCAAAATGTAGGTTTGGGGGTATCTGATGAGTGTGTTAAACACGTCATTTTTATATCTATATTTATATTTATTAGTTCTCTATTTTGTACAAATTTGATAGTTTATTTAGTTTTGCAGTATTTTAAAAATGAAGCTCGATTGGAATAAACCGCGGAAATACATCCGTAAAATGGACGAAAATTAACGTCTAACCTTAATTGACTATCATAGCTACCTCCTGACAAGAATGGGTGTGGGATGGATCGTAGAAGTCAATTAGCTGGCACCTAATTCACTTGCAAGTCGAGACGATCCAATGGGCCAAGCTGGGGAATCACTTAAATATTGTATTGAAGCTTAATTGTTAGTGCGCAAAGAATATGAGAACAATAAATGTTGACATCATGACAAGATATCAGACGATTGGTATTTTGGGATATTTCTTCTACATATTTGGAGATCTTATAATTTCGTCAAGAAAATAAACATAAAATGGAAGAAAAAAAAAATAATGATCCACCTACTTACCATGGTTAGGAGATTATATATTATATTTATATAATATACTAATTGAAAGTGTAGAAAAATATGAAGATCATGATAAAATTAAGAAGTCAAAGAGGTATTAGGGGTATAAGCTTATATATAGTATGAGAAGAAGAATTAAGTGTGGAAGCTGGTTTACGACCGTTTTAGGAGCCGACACAAACATAGTTTTATGTGTTTTTTTTTTTATATATTTTAGTTCTGTTTGTAAGAATGAAAGGCTAACCCCTTTCTACTAGGTTGAAGATGAAGTCGATTTAATTGTGTAAATAATTCAGGTACTCTCTTTAATAATATATTCTTTTGAATTTAATTGTTTATTAATTTCTCTTCATTTTAAGCTTTATTCTTTAATAGTTATGAATAGTCTTTGGCTATTGATATTTTATAAGCGAATGAGATTATACCGTTTTGGTACAACAAAGGTTGTAATTTATTTTAATCGTTATATTTTCCGAGATGTATCGATTTGATTCGATAGTCTAGAGTCATAATATGAATAGTTTTTTTAGAGATTGCAGGAATGTTTTATATAATTAATTTGGTGGAATCCAAAACCCTAATTGGTATAATCTTAGATCAGAAATTTTCATTCTTTTATCTTTTCAATTTATGTAAATATGAGAGTCTTTATATCGGCAAGGCATATCTATCTCCACTTGGTGTAACCTGTGCCACTTTGCACAGACAAACCATTGATGCATACCACTAAAACTGGCTAACTTAACCTATGTTGGTTTTTCAAGTATAAGATGGATATAGTTTGCTAAAATATACTGAGAAATAAACAATCTATGACTGGTTTCTAAAAGTAATTTTGTGGTTCTTTTCTCTATGGTGGTTTCTGAAATTTTAAGTTGTTTGTTCGTTTCTTTGTTGCCATTTTTCTGAAATTTTAAGTTGCGTGTCCAAGGTTACAACTATCTTGAATATAGTGGAGGAGCAAGAAAACGTGATAGAGTCACTTCATAACTCTGTAAGTCTTTTATATATAGCCAATTAGTTATTCGGCAAATTCTAATAACTTGTATGTAGATATATACATAATTCTAATACATCTCTCTTTATTAGGTTGCAATGTGTAAGAGATTATATAAAGAGGAACATAAATGGCATAGCTCACAACCTCATTTTGTTGAGGTGGTTTCAGGTATGCTTATCACTTTGTACATTTCCACTTATCAAATAGACTTAAATTTCATAATTTTGTGATTTGATATATAATACTAGTGAATAATATTTGACTGGTGTTTTTCTTAGAAGATTCATTTCTTATTTGAAAAATGATAGTATAAGCTATTTAGATTTGTTGATGGTGGATTTTTGACAAGAGAGAAAATTGTAATATTTTTTTTTGGCATAGCTGTAGAAGCACGAATAAATATGCATAATTTCCTACCCCTGCATCAGAATTATGAATACATACTCCCATCCTATATTCTGCAAGAAATTCAAGAAGGGATATTCAGCTCCTAGATAAATTAGCCATGTAGCTCTTTTGCATAAATACGCACCATAGAAATTTCAGAGTTATACTCATCTAAATCCTTGTTAATTCATGTGCATCTATGAAAACTATTTGTATAAAACAGGACATACTGATTATACAAAATTACGAACATTCAGAATAGAGGCTATGCCATATCTGAACGAAAACACAAACTAGATGCATATCATCTAATTGCAGAGTCGCATCAAGCATAATTTCGAGTTGCAAACTTCTGCGGCTAAATATCTTGAATATGTTCTGTATGCACTGCACAAAAGTTAAGCATAAATGCTAACAATTAAATTTCATAAGACTGAGAATTCATAAATACGCCATAGTTATGACCACGATATTAAACAAATGCCAAAGCTAGTGATGCACATGCAATAACCATGGCACTAACAAGTGTCATCCTTAGCGAACTCTAACCACACTCTCAACATCAATGAGTAGCACACACATATGCCAAAAGGCTAGAAAAAAAGCCAAAAGGCCAAAAAAAGCCAAAACAAAAAACAAAAAGCCAACAAAGCTAACAAAGCACGTGCCAAGCAGGTCCTAGCAATGCTAGCACCAGTGCTAGCATCCTTCTCGACTCTTCCTCACTAGCACCATTGCTAGCACTCTTCCTCGCTAGCGCCATTTCTAGCACTCCCCTTTTTTTGAGCCATTTCTAGCGCTAGTACCTAGGTACCATTTTAGCCTCGCTAACTCTTTGCTAGCAGCGCTAACCTTGCTAGGACTTACTAGCAACACCATGGTTAGTGCTAGCACTTTGCTAGCCATGCCAACTCTACTAAATCTTACGAGAAATCAAAACATGTTACATGGGGGGATTAAACATGGAGTTTTGGTCTGGTGGTACAACAACATGGGCGTGGCAACACCCCATGACAAGGAAGTTACGAAGTAGTGGTGACGGTTGAAGCAGTTGAGGAGGTAATGAAATAATGGTTTTCTTGAAACTTCCAAGGATAATGGGTGGTTACACCATTACCCCCATAATCCCCATTACTCAATCTCTCTACTAGCTCCGCTACTTTACAAGGAAACATGTGTGTCCCCAACTATTATAAATAGGCTACTTAGCTTATTCTGAAAACACAACAAACTTATCTTTCTCTCAAGCTCTGTTATTTTCTCAATAGTTCAAAGTATCTACACACAAATTCTTTCAAATTTCTTTGCTTCTCTCCCCTAAGATCAACCCATTTTCTCTCCTTATGACCGGAGTACGGCGGAACAGCTACTATCGTGGTTTAGGCTTCCCCTGTATGATTTTGATTTCCGAATCTAAAGAAAGTAATTCTATAATACATTGTTTTTCCTAGAATAAGTTTTTAGGTATTAACAATTGGCGACCACAGTGGGAGATCGATCTCTCGGTCACGAATCCAATTCTTCAACCGTTTGAAAATCAATTCTTCAACTACCCCAAAATGGTGGATCTTAGGTCGGGTTCAGCAACGAATCCCAATTCAGGTTCAAAAACCACGACTAACTCCGGAAACACCAGTAGTGAAACTCTAGAAATCATCACTCAAAACACCACCACTAAAAATACCAACACTCCTCTCCATACCATTGAAGGTGCCAAAAACAAAGAGCAGGCATCACCTACCACGGTTGATTTGATGAAACGACATGATACCTTTGCCGAAACTCAAGTAGCCAGGGCCACTACCCAGAAAGAACTTCTTACTTTTGTTAGGACTTTGACATAGCAATTATCACCAGATCAACGTCATCGTCAAATGAAGCAACCTAGGAATGTACGAAAACTGTCGGTGGAGCCAGCACATCGAGAGTTAACACCCAGAAAAATGACGAGGTATATATTATCACTGATCGTGTACCAGCGAGAAGTCAACAACAACAAAACCTTATAACTTGTGAAGACCTGGAAAGGATCTTGCGAAACCATGGAAATAAAGATTCATCTTCATTCCATCAACATCAACCTCCTTACCCCAACTGAAATTCAGAGGATTGCACTGCCAAAAAGATACTCGTCTCCTCCATTCTCACTGTACGATAGCACCGAGAATGCTCGAGAACATGTTTCTCGATTCTTGGAATCATTAGGATTGCATGAATATAACCAAGTGTTGCGGCTCAAGGAATTCTCCAAATCTCTTAAGGGGAGAGATTATACCTGGTACAATAATCTCGCCCCCAACAATATCTCTAGTTGGTCTCAAATGGTCAATGCCTTTTACAAAAAGTATTTCTTTTTCTCTGAGGAAATCACTCTCTCGGACCTGGGAAGAATGTTCCAGAGGAACAACAAGCACCCCTACGAATACGTAAAGAGGTTCAGAACATAAGCTCTCGACTTCCATGAGCAGACCGTAACTGAGCAACAATTGGTGGAGATTTGCATTAATGGTATGATTCATGTTTATCGTGCTTTATTAGAAAATTTATGATTTCAAACCTTCTCTAAGCTACATGAGGCCACCAAAATATCAACAACAATTGCTCCAGCCTTGTTACAGATAACGAGGCCCGCCAGAGAAGAAAATCTTGGAGACACCCGTAGAAGTAGACGTATGGTGAACAAACAACATTCTACCCAATATTTTATAGGTGTTGTTACTGATGAAAGGTACAAGAGAAAGGTAGCATCTCAATCAACGTTGCAGACTAAACGCGTCGCGTCAACTCCAATAATATCCCCAGTATCAACTCAAGGACAAGGGTCAGCCGAGACTCCGCTTCAGTCACGAGAATCCAAGAAGGATATGACAATCCCATATTTCCCCTTTCCCATGGAGGAGGTCCTCGAACTGCTGGAATTATGGGTACAAAATGGGGTTATCAAGTTACCACCTGTATGACATCCACCCACCGAAGAAGAAATGTCAAATCCAAAATATTGTCACTTCTACAGATTTGATAACCATCCTGATATGCTTATAGACAAGTGGTAAATAAGGTATCGTTCACTCAGACTTGTGAAGAAAATTTTTAGACCTACTTTGTAATACTAAAAATATAAAACTCAAACAAAGATGATATCAAGATTATATGAAAGAGCTGAGACAAAGGGTTCCACCATTAACCAATTTATATGATTCAGTTAAAAACAATATTCATGCAATTCTTACGTTCAAAGTGATTTAAAATATTGCATGTAGTAGATTTCTAAAACAATAGATGTAAATCTCAAGCATGAAGGATCAAAAATCCCTAGACCAAGCATTCACCATCAAGATAAAACACAACTCTTTAATAAAAATCTTTATTCCAATTTTGATTCAATGCAAATAATCATAAAAATAATTGCAAAAAAATAATTAAATAAATATTACCACATAATTACAGGAAAAATGGCTTCCTCCATTGTCCCAGTGATGGGGTTTAGTTCATTGTGACAAACACTCTCTCAAAAGATGAAAACATGGCTCAAAAGTTTTTGAGAAGAAGAGAAATACAAGAAAGAACTGATCAAAGGAGTTGTAGAAAGATTAAAATATTTTATTGAATCTACGACACATATCAGACGCAGATAAACAAAGACGGAAATAGGGTATTAAAGGTTTAAACTGTTACAGACACTATACATGAAACTGTGACTAAAAATCTTGTAGATAAAAGAATAAGCCACGGACTTAAATGACAGTTTGAAGCTGTGTTTGATTTTCTTCTTTTTCCTCCTCCGTCTGTGATGCAGAAACAATTTCTGAAGTTGATTATTTTTGATTTCTCCCCTCTCCAGCCTCCTCCATTGATCTCCTGACCCTCCTATTTATATTACACCAGTACTTAACTTCCAAATCCTCCAAAATATTTGCGGTTTAATTGAATATCTTCTCGAACTTTGTTGAATCTGATTTTTCTTCTTTTGAGATGATCACGATTATTTTCTTGCCTTCTTACAACTCACGAATATATCAAATCTTTAAGAGATAACGTTATCCTTTATTACAAAGTTGAGAAAATATCTCGAATATTTCCCGAGAGAATAAGTTTCACACGAATTTGTTTTGATTTCGTGTGTGTCTGTGGTCCAGCATAATCTTC
This sequence comes from Papaver californicum, assembly GCA_023531435.1. NCBI lineage: Eukaryota > Viridiplantae > Streptophyta > Magnoliopsida > Ranunculales > Papaveraceae > Papaver > Papaver californicum. The sequence goes on along the minus strand of JAJJMC010007942.1, from coordinate 4,164,275 downwards.
TCTGGATAAGGCAAGAGTATTTTTGTCTTAACTTTTGAATATTTCTTAAAATCTCGTAAACAAAATCGTATAAAATTTTTAATTTTTAGAGAGATAATCTTGCCGCCAAAATTTGAATTTGAAATGAAAGAGATGGGTGCCATCATCAACGCTTGGGTGCCTTTATCAAAACTCGTGGGTTCCTTTAACACTTTTTTGAGCCAATTTTTCCAACAATGTTTATTTTCCAAAAGTACCTACAAACACATAAAATGACACAATTAGTACACAATCGAGCTCTAACAAAATATAAATTGGGAACAAATCAGACACATAAATGTGTGTATCAAATACCCCCAAACTTATTATTTGCTAGTCTTCGAGCAAATCTAATAAAAATCCCAACTCACTTTCGCAGGCATCGCGATTGCACTTAGCGTGTGCAACAAGCCTTTAAACCCCTACGTGTCCCTAGTAGACGGGTTTTGTCTCGTAAGGGTTTACAAAAGATATACCCACAAAACCTTTACTCCAAATTTTAGCTACTTGTGAACGATTGAGGGTAGACACTAAATATGCTATTTAGTTGTCTACTAAATTCTTTGGCTATATGAGGAATTACCATGTTTTGAATCCAATTGTCTACACGAGTTTGCACTCAAGCGTACTAAGATTCATATATAAGAAAAAAAAACTCTACTCAGAAAGTCGTATAATGGACCACGATAATCGGAATTTGACAAACCACAATCATATGAATAGATTAAGAAGATGGGTATGTAGATAGAAGTGTGCGCATGTTGACTAAGGTGAACGGTGTTTCCCAGAATATCTGTATGAACATCGTGCCAAAATGAACCTTAATGGATTGAGATATGAACCCATTGGTGTGAATTCTAATTCTAGTATCAACTCAGCTAGTATATACAAGGGCCCCAACGGTCGATTTATTTATCGAATATTATTATTATCATATATATATATATATATATATTGATAACATGATTATATCTTTTAAATCTAAGCGCATGATCCTTGTCAGCAGATTACATGATAGTTCCCATGGATCATGCGTTCCACGTTTTCTTAGGAGACGGAGACAGGGAGAACACACACATATTGCTATCCAAGTGTCTTTTTTTTTTAATTATTGAACTTACTTGACTAGCTAAAAAGGATTTCTTATGTACATTAAGCTTACGTTTTCGTATACAAAGATCTTTAAGGAACTTGGCATAAGCATACCTTTGCCTAATTGCTTCTAATAACGGAATGTTGATGTTCACCTGCTTAAATATTTCCATTATTTCGTTGAAAGTCGATTCCTTCTTTGTTGGAACTAGAAGTTGTAGGAATGGGGCTCTAGGTACAAAATCGGTCTTAGCGGGAACCACATTGGACTCTTTAGAGACTTTATCAGTCTCTTCAGTCACTGGCTCAGAAGGGTGAACTACATTGTGTCCATTATCAGGCATTGCTACCTTATTGTCAACTACCTTTCCACTCCTAAGGGTTGTAACAAAGTTCATATGATTGAAAAGTTTCTCTCCATAAGATACTTAAGGAATTCCTCTAAGATTGGGTTGTATCTGACTAGGAAACTTATCTTTTTCTCTCAAAGACTCATTCAACTGACTAACCTGATTTTGTAAATCGAAAATAGCCTGAGAGTTAGCCTCATCCATATCTTGTAAACTTTGTTTAATATATTGCTGAAACTTTGCAGTGCCAGAGTTAACATGGAGAGAGAGTCTTCTAAACTCATGATTCTCTTATCTGACGGGCTCTGAAACTGGGCTGGACCTGAAGGATTCTTAGTATATCCAAAACCCTGGGAATCCTGAGCATTATTAGACTGGCCTTGATTTTGTTCCTTAGACCAGGAAAAATTAGGATTCTTTCTCCAACCAGGGTTATAGGTTTCAGAATATGGGTCAAATTTCTAACGGTTATCAAACCCTAGGAATTACCGATTATTCCGTATTTGGTGACCCATTTAATGATTAATCCATCCATTAGAGATAGCTTAACCGGTGGTCCAAAAACATGTTTTTGGACCAAAAACTTATTCCCAACACCAAACACGTGTTGGTCTTAATAATACGTTTCTCTAAATACCAAAATTATCCTTTTGTCTACAACCTTCGTTTTAAACAGAGAGAAAAACAATGAGTTATCTTCTTAGATCTTTGATCGATCTCTATATGTGTTTTAGGTCTTCAAATTGATTCCATATTTGTATTCAGCGAGATGTAATCTTCATATTCATGTATAATTACTCGAAAGCAAGCAACTTTTGATTTTCTTAGACTTAGTTTTCAATTTTAGATCTGTAAGAAGGAGAAGATGACGATTTTGGTGAAGAAGAAGAAGATTCGAGAATATACAGAGAAGAAGAAGAAGAAGAAGAAGAAGAAAAAGAAGAAGGAGAAGGAGATACAAATTCATCAATTTTTGGGTTTTGTGTAAACTTTTTAATCTTCTTTATCTTGATTTGATATTCAATGTTGGAAGATGAAGGTTGTCTATTCAAACGATATGCTTTAGTCAATTAAAGTGATGATTACTCCTTTTTTTTGTTTCGGGTTAGTGCTATTTTTTTTATTAAAGGTTGTTTTTTTCAATATGTAATGTGGGATTATACTCTTTTTGTTTTGGTACATATTTTCCTTTGGTGCATATCAATATGTACAAAGAAAAATATGTATTATGGGATCATATACTTTTTCCTTCAGTACATATTTTCTTCAGTACATATCAATATGTACAGTTGGATCAATATGTACGTTGAATCATCTACTTTATTTCCTTCGGTACATATTTTCCTTCAGTAAATATCAATATGTACTGTTGAATCAATATGTAATGTGGGATCATACATTTTTTCCTTGAGTACATATCAATATGTACTGTGAGATCATACATTTTTTTCCTTCAATACCTATTTTCCTTAAGTACATATCAATATGTACTATTGAAGGATCATACACATTTTCCTTTAGTACATATCAATATGTAATGTGGGATCATATACTTTTTCCTTCAATACATATTTTCCTTCAGTACATATCAATATGTTTGAAGGATCAATATGTACTGTTTTTGGCGACTAATAAAGATCTTCTTCTTCTTTTGTTCTTCTACTACTTCTTTTGTTCTTTTCTTTTGTTGGTGGTGCAGGAATAATATTTTCTTCTTCTACTAATTGATTTCTTCAATTTTAGAGAATGAGCATGATATGAAAAAAGATATGTTTTTGTTGATGATTTTGATTTTGATTTTGTTTTTCGTTGATGAATTTTTGGTATTTCAGATCTATTTTTGTTGATGAATTTTTGGTATTCGCTTTCATTCTTGTTGTTGAATTTTTGGTATACGGATTTGTTTTTTTGTATTTTTGTTAAGTTTTTTTTTGTTTTAATAGAAAAAAGAGAGAAAAGTAGTTTCTCTAATATCCGCACGTATAATAAGAAGGGCAGTTAGGCCTTTTTGCAAGACCAAAATATTTTTATACCTCCGGTAAATGCTTTTCCTGGATAGACCATAGATTAAACGGATCCGGGTATTTTGGACCAACCAACAAATTTCTCTTTCAAACCTAGAGTTGTTATAAAGAGCATGGGCTTGCTCTTCGTATCTAACATGATTTGACCCCATAATTCATCTCTAAGGCCTCTAGACGCCTAAGGATATCTGACCCATTATTAACTCCATCGACCCTATGTATAAGATTCCTAGATATTTCTGGTTCTCTAATTGAAGCCCATTGCCTAGTTTTCTCAGCTAACTCGATGAACGAGTCAAAAAATTTATCTAGGTCCTGAAGGGTGAACTCTCCAACACTCATTGTTTCTACCTGCATACGGGTCTCACTATCAAGACCCTCATATTAAATTTGGGCCATGTGGGCTTTCTCAAAGTCGTGATGTGGACAATGGTATAACAATTCATTAAACCTTTCTACATATTCATGTAGGTTTTCACCTAGTTTTTGCTTAAATGTTTGAATAGACTGACGAACAACAACAATCTTATGGTGTGGGTAAAACTTTTTAACAAATACATATACAAGACCATCCTAGGTGGTGATTGTTTTAGAAGGAATAAAATGATACCACTCTTTGGCTTTATCCTCGAAAGAGAAGGGAAACAAATGCAACCTAAGCACATATTTGGAGACATTCGTATAACTCATTGTTTCACAAATCATTTCAAAGTCTCTTATGTGGGTATACGGGTTCTCATTCTCTAACTCCCTAAATGTACGAAGCATGCCGATTGTCCCAGGTTTAATATCAAATTTAACAGTAGTGGCTGTTAAAACTACTCCTTGGTCACGTACTACTCTAGAAGGGTTCATACGATCTCTTAGGGTCTTGTTTACCTTGACCTCATTCTCATTATTACCACCCATTTCAGCAAAAACGGATGTACCACTTAAATCCGTGTAACGGGTCGGACTCAAACAAAAAAGGTCATTTTCTTTAAGTATATCTTCTACACGGATCCAACGACGCATACACAAGCAAGGATACTAGTGTTTATCAAGAATTATGCACATGCAAAATACAGGTTTAACTATTTTAGGTAAGATTGGTTTACTTTAACAGAATATACCTACAGTCAAAGACTGATCACAGGTACATTGTTAAGGCTTGGGGAATTTCAGCTGGTAACTACCATTATGCCCATGGGTTTATCTTACTTATCCATGGGTTTTCCTAAAAATCGGTGTTCTGACGATGCAAAATGGTGTGTACAAACGTTTTTTTTTTACAATTAAAATACTAAAAATAAACAAGCAAGCAACATAAATAAATGTCAAAAAATAAAATAATGAAAAAAAAAAAACTAAAAAAATAAATAAAACCTAAAGATAAAAAGTCTTTGTTTCTTTCTCAGTTCTTTTCGTTTTAACTTTAACTCCAAGTCTTTTGGCTCAATTCCTTTTCGTTTTCGTTCAAAACCTGTAGTAGAAGAGAAATACCCAAAAACGTAAAGTAGAACAAAAGAATAAAAATATAAAATAAAATTACTAAAAACTAAAACTAAACTTTAAAACAAATCTAAATACAAGTCCGCGTCAGTGGCGCCAAAAATTGATATGATTATAGACAGGTGGTAAATAAGGTATCGTCGCTCGGACTTGTGAAGAAATATTTTAGACCTAGTTTGTAATACTAAAAATATAAAACTCAAACGAAGATGATATCAAGATTATGTGAAAGAGCTGAGACAAAGGGCTCCACCATTAACCAATTTACGTGATTCCGTTAAAAACAATATTCATGCAATTCTTACGTTCAAAGTGATTCTAAAATATTGCATGTAGTAGATTTCTAAAACAATAGATGTAAATCTCAAGGATGAAGCATCAAAAATCCGTAGACCAAGCATGCACCATCCAGAGAAAACACAACTATTTAATAAAAGTCTTTATTCCAATTTTAATTCAATGCAAATAATCATTCAAAGAATTGCAGAAATTAATTAAATAGATATTACCGCATAATTACTGGAAAAATGGCTTCCTCCATTGTCCCAGTGATGGGGTTTAGCTCATCGTAACAAACACTCTCTCAAAAGATGAAAACATGGCTCAAAAGTGCTTGGGAAGAAGAGAAATACAAGAAAGAACTGATCAAAGCACTTGTAGAAAGATTAAAAATCTTTTATTGAATCTACGACACATCTCAAACGTAGCTAAACAAGGACGGATTAATAGTGTATCAAAGGTTTAAACTGTTGCAGACACTATTCATGAAACTGTGACTAAAACTCTTGTAGATAAAAGAATAAGACATGGACTTAAATGACATTTTGAAGTTGTGTTTGGTCTTCTTCTTCTTCCTACTCCGTCTGTGATGCAGAAACAATTTTTGAAGTTGATTATTTCGGTTTCTCCCCTTTCCAGCCTCCTCCATTGATCTCCTGACCCTCTTATTTATATTATACCAATACTTAATTCCCAAATCCTCCAAATATATTAGCGGTTTAATTGAATATCTTCTCGAACTTTATTGAATCTAATTTTTCTTCTTTTAAGATGATCACGATTATTTTCTTGCCTTCTTACAACTCACGAATATATTAAATCTTTAAGAGATAACGTTATCCTTTATTACAAAGGTTAGAAAATATCTCGAATATTTCCCGAGATATGTTCTTCATGTTACTTCACGAGAGAATAAGTTCCACACGAATCTGTTTTGATTCCGTGTGTGTCTTGCGGTCCAGCATAATCTTCTTTGGATAAGGAAAGAGTATTCTTGTCTTAACTTTTGAATATTTCCTAAAAATTTTGTTAACAAAATCGTACAAAATCTTCACATTTTTGAAAGAAAATTTTGCCGCCAAAATTTGAATTTGAAATGAAAGAGATGGGTTCCTTTATCAATGCCTGGGTGGCTTTATCATTTTTTTGGGTGCCTTTATCAAAACTCGTGGGGTGCCTTAAACACTGTTTCGAGCCAATGTTTCCAATAATGTTTATTTCCCAAAAATACCTACAAACACATAAAATGACATAATTAGTACACAATCGAGCTCTAACAATATACAAATTGGGAACAAATCAGACACATAAATGTGTCTATCACATCCCACATGCGAATGCAATGGTTTAAGGCGTATCTTCAGAGATAGATCGTCTCAGGAGAATTATTCCTGGGTACTGAAGGTGTTCACCAAGATCCCCTCCCAGTCAGGAGCTTCACTCTCTCTTGGGACTCAGTCAACAAAACTGTCCAATCCATGATGAAGAGCATATGTGAACTTCTTTACTTGTCAAAGGCGCAACGAAAAGATATTTTTACTTCCCTCAATCGTGTTGTGTCGGGTAAGCGTCTTCTCTTCGCTGAAAGTGACATTGCATATCCCAAGTACGCTTAAGACGTGGTCATCCGACACAATGAGAAGCCTAGCTGGGGACTTCTCACCACTGCTTTCCTCAAAGACACCGAGTTCGAGCAAACACTAATGGATGCATGCACCGACGTCAATATAGTCACTATCAAGACTCTGAGAGCTACCGGAATTTCCAGGAACGAAGCTACACACTCGCCGACTGTAATTAAAATTTTTAAGGGGAAGTCCAGGAGTGCTTACGGCTACATCACTCTTGAGGTAAAAACACGTGATACCCGAACACATGCCAAGTTTCACATTGTCAAAGAGGATCCAAGTTATGACATGATTCTGGGACGCCCATGGGTCCTAGCAACAAGATGGAAGCAAGTGTATCTCCTTTATCGGCGCCAACACCTCCAAGACTCTCAAATAAGCCAACAAATCCTAAAGATTCCCCATCAGATGAGTTTCGCCGCATAATGAATCTGAATGTGAAGCAGTTACCAGAAGAGGACATGGCGTCATATGTTCGAAGGTTTCATACACAAGTAAGTCACGTCCAACCAACTCCTTTGCAACCAAAAATCTTACGTCCTATCAAAGCTTGGGGACTTGACCCGGATATCAACCCTACTCTTATTCGGCTATGTGAATGGGAAGTTGATCTTTTTTAAATTTTTATCAAATGGGTATGGATTGTCTCTACTGGAGATGAGAAAATTAGTAACTCGGTTATTCATAAGACATTTCATAAAGTTGAAGGGCCTGAACCCAGTGCCTTCCATGTCGAAGATATGGTGAAGAAGATAACAACCTCTCCTGAAGAAGAGCCGTATCTCATCACCGAAGCCTTAATCGGTGATTACTACAAGCTTGTCAATATTGAAAATTTGGAAGGTGTGGTGATACATGGCAAGTGGCTGACAACTCACAACGCTTAAAGCATTCTACCAACATCTTGCTTTATTTCCCATTTTTATGGAATATTTGTAATTCCTCCAAAATGTTTGCAATATCTTGAATTCATACTTAAGATTTCAATTCATTCATTCAATCAAGTAGAGTATTGTTTATTTTTAAAATAAAAATCCTAAAAAATTACTCAGAAATCTCTACATACTTTAAAATCCCAAAATAAAACCGTAAAAAATCCATATGTCTCAAAACCTAGAAAAATTCCTTAAAAACTGGCTTAGCACCTTCAATGTATGCCATCTCTATTTTATCTTACAACTCAGTCGCAAGCTTCAACTCCCGATAAAGCCTATCAACTTCACATTTAGCCTTGGAAACCATCTCCAAGCTATAAGATACACCTTTCCCCTGCAAATACTTTTCAATAGCTCTTAAATGACGATGAAGCCAAACGACATTAAGCTCAGCTCTTTCAGCCTCCTCCAAGGTATCCTTCCAGTCTTGAAGAACTATCTCAGAGATTTCTCTACGGGGAAGAACAATCATCTCATTCACAGTTGGCAGCAGTACAGATACATTCCTCTCCAGAGTACGATAGTTTTCAGGATTACCAACAAAAAAATGGTCAAACTTCTTCCGTATCTTGGTATACAGCTCAGCATGGTCGTAAGAAAGAGTAAATCCCCCAATGCACATATATTTGTGCCGGATCCTATCAAACTTGAAGTCAAAAGCTAACTCCAGCATTCAGATACTCAACTGGAACAAACTCCATCACATCAGCATTCTGTACAATGGAACCACTTGGAGTGCTTTCGTTAACATCCATGTCAGGAGGCTCTTTCTCATGACTCTGATTTGGAGAAACACATCACCATCATAACTTCATGGTAATCTCCAATCATTCATCTACAAATTCGTCTCCCTGTTTTGGTTCGTTCCCCCTAAAAAACAGAGACGTTATAGAAATAATGAGTTAAAACATGTCAAGCACAAGGAATTCAAGCACAAGTCATTGAATTCATAAAATCATTAGCAACCTAAACATTCATTACAATGTATTTCGGGTTATGGAATATGGTGTAAAAAGGTTTTGGGTCGTTTTGCAAAAAATTCGTCAGAAACGTTTTTACACTACCCTCCGAAAGAACTAAACTGGCGCTATGGTAAAGAATTTGTGGGTGATTTATATTACAAATGATTCATATGTATGTTTACTAAAACATTCTAAAGGAGCACACCAATCGGAGAATCGAGCTAATAAGGGCAGACAAAACGGTCGACACACGACAGATAAAAACCTACAAAATTCTGCCTGAAATTTTTTGTACTCTCGGTATCAGGTCTTTTTCACCTAGCAAAAAGACTCCAAATTCATAAATTTTTTTTTTAAAGTTTATATATTCCTCTTATCTAAATAATGAGAGGTTAATCACATCATTCTGACTTCGTACGAAGATTCTACGGACGTAACGGTAAGAAGACCTGAATCTGGATTTTTCTGACAACTAAAACTGCTAAAGTCTTTCATGAAATCATGTATGATTCTACACATTGGGTGGTTTAAGATCTATAATCATGTCATTATGATTATAAACAATGGAGTAAACTTACTTGGAGACGTGACAAGCCATCAGAAGCAGAAGGAATCTCATAATGCGACTTCACACAAAGTTCTTCGTTTTCAGCTCCGGATTCTCCAATTTCTTCAGTCTCAAACGAATTTTCAGGTCCATCTCGGCCTTCTTCCTCAGTACTTCCAACCATAACAGTACTTCCTGATACTAGAGTATCCGTGTTTCTAGTCATCTAAGAATGATTATTATTCATAAGAATCAGAATTCATTAAGTTCAACAAGATGAAAAGTTATACAACTTAAGAATTTTCTAAAAAATTCTACTTATAGCATAAGTTGATAAGGATCCAATGACATATGGGACACCAAACTTGAAAAAGTTGAATACTCAAGTCACCTTGACGAGATACTCCCCCAGGCTATGCAAAGATAATTGTTAGGAAAAAATGCAGATTTATTTCATACAGAAAGGAAAAGTAAAGAAAACACAAGACGCTTACCTTCTTCCAAAGACGGTTTCCACTTCTGGGAATCACTACCTGTGGTCTTTTATCCCCAGACTTAAGAGTGACGCTCGCCACAATATTATATGCAAAGTGCTTTGGGAGCCACGACTGCAAGAAACAAATCAAACATTTAATTGCTGAGTAAAGAATAATGATTAAACAGAGAATAATTTCAGATACCTGTGTAAGGATGACGATCAAATCACGTCTCGCTCCAGAAGTAATTTTCAAGTTCGACCAATATACTAACTCCTTCTCAGAAGGTTCACCGTGTACACCAAAAGGATCACTAGACATGAATTCGTTAATAAAGGTAAGTTATGCATTCCAAAAACTGGCGTATTCATAAGTGACACATCCTCTTTTATCGTCCTGGAAGAAAGAAATGCTCTGACCAGGAATGGTATGAGCACCCTTAGATCGCTGAAGCTCGCCTATAGGAGGCGCCTTGGTACGAAAACAAGGAATAGACTGATCAAAGCCCATTTGCCGAGCGGCTCTATCAATGTTATAACTCTTCCTGACACAAGTATCAAAGCGAACAACAAAAATATTCCTTGGAGTGCAACTATTCACAAAAGTGGCCTCACCAACACTAGCAATATTGCCCTCATCACTCGGGCCAGAGTGTAGGATAATACCAGAGCTCTCAGCAAAAGACTTCAGTGGAATCACGTTTGGAAGCCTCAAACCCGAAGGTATGAAATTCACATTTTTATCATTGTCCATTAAGCTAATAAGACTAACAGAACAAGGTTTCTTCTTACTCCAACGAAGTATTCTAGCATACTCTATTTCTGTAATGGGGAAAGAGGGCTTAGCCTTCGGTGCATATTCAGGAAAGTGTTCCCATATCCAAGCTTGCATAAACATAACATGGATAAAAGACTCTACCTTGGCATGGCCGTTGGAAATATTCATGTCACGAATGAAAGAATCCAAATGAGAGTATAAAGAGCCTAGAAACAAATTACTATGAGGAATAGTCTTTCCACTGACAAGTTTAACATCAATTGGAGCAAGTGAAGACTTCAATTTACCTTCAGAAGAATCTTCGAACACATCTCTCGAAAGCCAAAACATAAGGAATGGAGCAATGCATAAAGGGTTATCAACAACAAGGCCATCAACGCTCGTACTTCCATTCCACTAGTAGTTAGCCCAATCTGAATAATTTTTATTATCGCAAAGACCAGACTTCTACAACTCTTCTATTTTCTGAACAAGGATGGCACCATTTTTCTTCTCCTACTCAGACCATTCCATCGGAACGCTACCAAAAACAGGCAGTTGCAACAAGACCGCCACGTCTTCCAAGGTGATTCTTAATTCACCCCAAGCGCATATTGCTGAATGAGATGGACCGTACCAACGAGAAGAAAATGCAAGCAGACTTTTTGTGTTATTAATTTTCAAAGTCTCAGAATCTTGCACAACATGGAATATCTTAGCATTTTCTAGAACCATCTTCACTCGAGGATTCTTCAACATAACTTTAGCCCATCCTGTCCATTCATACAAAAGAGTTTGGAAAATTTTAAAATCAACAAATGAGGGCCTATATTCTCTTCTCTGCAAACAAAATCTGACAAGAGCTCGCGGATAAATACTCTGAAAGCTAAGGAGCGCTAGATATTCGGAATAAAATTGCCAACATAACCAGGGCCCTCAGCCTCTTCAACAAAACCATCAAAGAACTAATCATGAATACTTGGCACATCGTCTAGAAAAATAACATTAGAATTTTTGCTTCCACTATGGCTAGAAGCAGTGATAGCATTATCTTCATGATCCTTAAACATGTACAATGGGTTCAAATAATACATTCATATCAACAACTGGGCAATCATGCAGAAGTTTTGGTTCTACTATATGTATATACAATACTGATATGCAAATACATGCTTATATATGTAAATTAAAACCAGTAAAAAAGAAGAAGGGGGAATTACTATAAACCTCGACGTACCTGGTTGAAGCTTAACAACGCTTCAGTGAAGACAATGGAGAATTATCACAATCAGAGAAACAATAGTGGAATTAGAGTTTACCTGCAAGCTGCAATCAAGAGAAGATCAGTATCAAGTCAATAGAATGCTTATGCAATAAAGCAAGCAATAATACTTAAAAGGTTAAATAAACACTCACGTCAAAAAAAAACTTTTCACGTGAATAACTAACGTAATTTTTTTTTACCTGAAGTCGGCCAGAATTTGGCCGGAATGGTTGCCGCCGACGATGGGTTGGTGATGTCACCGACGGGAAGAGTTAGAGCTGCTGCTTTTGTCGTCGTTGAAGAAGAGGAGAGGAAGTGAAGGTATTGGCGGTGATGGAAAGAGAAAAAAAAAGGTTTACTCCCTTTTATAGTAATTGGTTTCCAAATCCAAGTCAAACGAGGGTTTTCTCTTTGAAGTCATAGTCCCGTGCTGCACACGGGTCAATTTCGGTCTCTCCATCATACAAATCAGTCATACCTCACTAGTCCATGCTCTCCGTACGATGCTCTATCATCCCACAAGCATTATTACGCCAATTATTGTTCCTCCAATGATTATTCAGCATCAATGAAGCGTCGACAAATCAAAAATTTTGGTAATATCTGATAACTAAGCTTTTTGATTTATTTCGCTTATGTCAGTTAAAAAAAAATCACCATCTAGTGCTTACCACAAAACAATATTGTTCCGCACTAAGAAGGGGACTTAATCTTGATGGTGGTTTTTTGGCAAAAGAGAAAATTTTAATATTGCTTTTTGGCCTAGCTACAGAAGAACGAAATAAATATGCATAATTTCCTGACCCGACATCAGAATTATGAATACATACTCCCATCCTACCTTCTGCAAGAAAATCGAGAAGGGATATTTAACTCCTGGATAAATTAGCCATGTAGCTCTTTTGCGTATATATGCACCATAGAAATTTCAGAGCTATACTCAGCTAAATCCTTGTTATTTCATGTGCATCTATGCAAACTATTTGTATAAAACTGAATATACTGATTATACAAATTGCGAACATCCAGAATAGAGGCTATGCCATATCTGGACGAAAACGCAAACTAGATGCATACCGTCTAATTGCAGAGTTGCATCAAGCATAATTTCAAGTTACAAACTTCCGCGGCTAAATCTCTTGAATTTTTTCTGTATGTACTGCACAAAAGTTAAGCATAAATGCTAACAATTAAATTTCATAAGACTAAGAATTCATAAATACTAGTTATGGCCACGACATTAAACAAATGCCAAATCTAGTGGTGCACATGCAATAACCATGGCACTAGCAAGTGCCAGCCTTAATGAACTCTAGCTACACTCTTAACACCAATGAGTTGCACACACATATGCCAAAAGTCTAGAAAAAAAGCCAAAAGGCCAAAAAAACCAAAAAACCAAAAAACCAAAACAAAAAAGCCAACAAAGCTAACAAAGAACGCGCCAAACAGGCCCTAACAGTGCTAGCACCAGCGCTAACTTGTCAGCACGAACAACAGCGCTAGCGTTGTGCTAGCACCAGCGCTAACTAGTTAGCGCTGCCAGCCTATGCTAGCATCTCTTCTCGACTCTTCCTCCTAACACTCTTCCTCGCTGGCGCCATTGCTAGCATTAACACCTAGTTATCCATTTTAGCCTCGCTAGCTCTTTGCTAGAAGCGCTAACCTTGCTAGGCCTTTCTGGTAACACCATGGCTAGTGATAACACTCTGCTAGCCATGACAACTCTACTAACTCTTACGAGGAATCAAAACATGTTACATGGGGGATTAAACATGGGGTTTTGGTCTGGTAGTTACAACAACATGGGCGTGGCAACACCACATAACAAGGAAGTTACGAAGTAGTGGTGACGGTTGAAGCGGATGAGGAGGTAATGAAATAATGGTTTTATAGAAACTTCCAAGGATAATGGGCGGTTACCCCATTACCCCCATAATCCCCATTACTCCATTTCTCCACTATCTCCACTACTTTACAAGGAAACATGTGTGTTCTCAACTATTATAAATAGGCTACTTAGAATATTATGAAAACACAACAAGCTTATCATTCTCTCAAGCTATATTATTTTCTCAATAGTTCAACGTATCTACACACAATTCAACACACTCAACTTTTTTTGCTTCCCTCCCTTATGTTGGAATCTTGCAACAATGAACAACAACGTTAGATGTATCAGAATAATATATAAGAACTGAATCAAAAACAACTCTACCAGGGACAATACAATGGAAAAATCACAGGTTCAACAAGTTGTCCTTAACACATTAGTTTGCGGGTATACTCAAGAAGAGCAATGCTAAGCCTCAACATAGATATGTCCAGGATAAGACTACCCGATATAGCTTGTATTAGTACAATACAGACTACTCACTCTTGAACTTAGCAACATGGATGAAAGGGAAATAAACACTCAATACGCAAAACAAAGTCGAGAAGATGGTGAAAACAAGACGGGATAGTAGCCGCTTCTGGGATATCTTGAAAACAGTTTTCCGAGTTGTATTTATAGGAGAAAGTTACTTGCAAACCAAGTTAGGTTTAGGTTTTCTTAAAAACAAGGTATTGTTCCTTGTAAAACAATTAAAACCTAAAAAAGAATTTCTCATAGATAAAACTCTTAATGAAAATATTTTTAGAGTTAATTTCCTGAAGAATCTTTAAAAAATAATTTCGTATGGACATAGGACTTGGTGCATGGTATTCATAAAAGATCAACCTATTTTCTCTCCTTGTGACCGAAGCAGGGAGGAACGGCTACTATCGTGGTTTAGGCTTTCGATTTTGATTTCCGAATCTAAAGAAAGTACTTCTACAGTATATTGTTTTGCCTAGAATTAATTTTTAGGTATTAACAAGATTGTATAAGCTAGTTAGGATGCAGATTTTATGTTGTGAAACTAAATGATATGATTGTTTTACAGTTTGTTTGATGTATGTTTCTTTAATTGCCCACTGAAGTTGTATCTCTTTTCGGACCTGTACTTGAACTTAAGTCTGCTTAAGACTGCTTAAGAACATGTTTTATAGTCTCTATTTGTTTCTTGATCATACATATCATTATTGCTCATAAAATCTCATTTTCATTGTTGTAGGAATCTGATAACCATTTCTTGCCAATAAAATTCTTCTTGAAAGACTTCAAAGGCCAAAATGTTTACAACATCATCCTGAAGTATTTAACAAAAATGTTGATTTATATGATGTTGTTGGGAAGCTTGAAGATGTTATGCCTGGCGAATTGATTAATTGGATAAAGTATTTAGTTCAACTCTTGTAGACATTATAGGTACAATACATTTTTTTTGGTGGTTGCTTATAGACATTACTTGGGGACTAATGGTGTTTGCGTCTTATGTAAACATTACATGTACAATAATGGTTATTATTTTGAATACTGGATATGTACTCAAAACACTGTAATGATAACAAATTATGAGTATCAATGTATAATTTTTTTTATTTTGAAACAAAATATCAACTGAAGTTGGCTAATGAATCAGATTGAATATATTTTATATATTTTATTATAAAATTTGAGTCGCCGGATTTCTTGATATTCCAATATATAAATGTAAATTAGGATAATAACAAAATTATGGATATGATTTATTAAAAGATACTCTTTGTTTATCTTATGGGTAAAGTATGTTGGAAATATTTTGAACTATATAACATACCTAGTACGTTGGTTTATTTAGCAAATTTCATTACATAAAACCCATTGGTTTTATTTCCAATTACCTTTTTTATAACGGACTATCCAACGAATCAAACGCGTTATTTTAACGTGATTTATAACTAGTTACATCCCTTGGATTTAAGGGGTTTGGTGTAGTGGCAAAGAATATGAGAATAGTAAATGTTGACATCATAACAATATATCAGACGATTGGTATTTTGAGATATTTCTTATACATATTAGGAGATCTTATAATTTTGTCAAGGAAATAAACATAACATTGAAGAAAATGAAAATGATGAACCACCTGCTTACCATGATTACGAGATTATATATAATATTTATATAATATACTAATCGAAAGTGTAGGAAAATATAGAGATCATGATAAAATGGGGTACAAGCTTATATATAGTCTGAGGAGAAGAATTAAGTGGGAAAGCTGGTTCATGACCGTTTTAGGAGCCGACACAAACGTAGTTTTAGGTTTTTTCTACTTTTTATTTTCTTCTTTTATCATTTAGTTCTGTTTGTAAGAATGGAAGCTAGCTCTTCTTTAATGAGGTTGAAGATGAAGCCAATTTAATTGTATAAATAATTCAGATACTCTCTCTAATAATATATTTTTTTGGATTTAACTATTTTATTAATTTCTCTTCATATTAAGCTTCGTTCTTTAATAGTTATGAATAGTCTTCGGCTATTAATATTTTATAAGCGAAAGAGATTATACCGTTTTGGTACAACAAAATTTGTAATTTATTTTAATCGTTATATTTTCTGAGATGTATCGATTTGGTTCGACAGTCTTGAGTCATAATATGAATAGTTTTTAGAGATTGCAGGGATGTTTTACATAATTAATTTAGTGGAATCCAAAACCCTAGTTTGACCTTTTTTCTTGTTAGTTTGTTTATTTTATTAGTATTATTATATGATCCTTTTATTATTTGTAGCACATAATTTGTCTTTTAATTAGAAATAATATTATCAATTCCTATGGACGACCTCGTATTTACCGTTTCTACTTTGTAGACGTCGTGCGATTGCGGCTATAGATTTTTGGCCTATCAATTTTGTGCTACTGGGTCGAAGGATTTTGCAGTGTCTTTCCCTACACCGTTCGTCTGAGTGGTGTATAACTTTTTCAAAATATTAAGCGGTTTCAGAATTTGGTGTATAAATGCAGTTTACAATGTGTATAAACTAATTGTATAATGTTGTAATTGGAATGATGTTTGTAATAATTGTTGGGATATAAATATCAACTTTAGAATAATGAACGAATTAGATCTTCCCTAATATCTCTCCCTAAACTAGTAACCACTTAGCTGTAAAGGTAAACATTCAAATTATGACCATATCATTCAAATTCATACTAATATTTGTTATGATTATTACATATATTACTTGTTATTACTTTTTTTTTTTATTTGTTTATATTATGTGAATTTTAATGAGACTGAGCTTTGTGTTTTGCTCCCTTTAGAGGAGTAATGTGAATGTGTGCAAGTCAGGATGAGGACGTTAAACAAAGCGTTGAATATGAGGCAACCCATTTGTTTGGTATTTTTATCCGTATTTTTTAATTTTTCTTAGTTTTTCATATCATTACTTGATTTCCCATCTATTATTTTTACATTGGAAAAGTCAATTACGTTGAGGACAATGTAAAGTTTAAGTGTGGGGGAGTATTTTCTTATTTTGCATATAGAGTTTTTATCTTTTTATGTTTTTAGTTAATATAGTTAATATTCACTTTCATAAGTAGGATTTTTCAAAAAAAAATTGTAAATATTTGCATGAAATCTCCAACTTGTTGAGATTTTGGAGTCACGTAGTATACTTTTAGCTAAGTTTACATACGGATTTCTTACCAAATAACTGAACTTAGAAGTCATAGAGAACGTACATTTGGTATTTTTAGTCGTTGAGAGAGTAATCATGTTTAACCTAACTATGCCGATGGCAAATTAGGTGCAGAAGGAATGCAATATTAGAAAGTTAATCAATCATTAGTGGAGACTACCCTTCAAGAAACAAGAGTGGGGCACCAAACCTTCAACATATATTTTCCGTTTTGAGTGTTTCATCTGCGCTAACTCCAAGTAGAATGATGAGATATTCAATCTTGCACCCAATCAACACTTTTTGATCTCTTGAGTGCCAATTCTTTCAATCCCGAGGGTAACATCAGAATTGCGAGTAAACCTCATATTGTAGTCATATTGCAGTACAATCACTCTCTCAAAGCGGCGATCCTATAAACATACCATCATTATCAACAAGCGGAGCAACATCAAATTTATGAAGAACTTGAAGACGTTTAAGGTTTACAAGAAACAAACGGAGAGAGAAATTGTATATTTTAATTAAGAGAAAGTGAAAAAGAAAGAAAAACAAAAAGATGTGAATTTCTGAAGTATATGATACCAAGACAAAACCAAAGTTGTGAAGTAATCAAGTGCTAAAGTCCTTATCCTGTGGTATTGAAAAGAATATGAAAAAAATAAAAATAAGTACATATCAATTAATCAAGGCCACGGGGAAGAAGAAATCCATAAGAAGTTTCAAACAACAAGTAATTGAAGAAAAAATGAGTAAAAATTGTTTAAGTTCTACGAAGTTCGAGTGTTTATCATCAAGAGTTGAAGCTGAAGACGAAGACGAAGTTGTTTCTATTGAACGATGGAAAATGATATTGAATGTAGATCAGATGAAAAGGTTGGTGGGTGTTGATGAGGGGTTTTTAATAAAGGGTAAAACAGTTAATTTCGGTAATTTTTCAGACCAGGGATACAACGTAATTTTACACATCAAGGGCAAAATGGTCACAATTAAGGGTGAAAAGTCTTATTCATCAAGTTTTGGATCAGGGGAAAAATAGTCATTTTACCAAAAAGTCAAGAGAAAAGGGCACAATGGTCATTCTGGGATTTTACACTATTCTCGAATAAATGTGCTACTAAATGCATCATACCATTTAATTACAGAGTCGCATCAAACATTATCTTAAGTTGCAAACTTCCACGGCTGAATCTCTTGAGAATGTTTTGTATGCACAACATAAAAGTTACGCATAAATGCTAACATTAAATCTCATGCAATTGAGAAACTCTAAACATGCCATAAATTATGGCCACGACATTAATAAATGTCAAAGCTAGTGGTGCATAAGCAATAACCATGGCACTAACAAGTGTTAGCGTTGGTAAACCCTAGTCACACTATCAATACCAATAAGTAGCACACACATGTGCCAAAAGGTCAGGAAAAAGCCAAAAAGCCGAAAAACTAACAAAGCACGCGCCAAACAGGCCATAGCGCTATTAAAGCTGGGCTAGCTTAGTGCTTGCCAACAACGTTATCCCGGTGCTAGCTCCAGTGCCAACTTGTTAGCACGGCTAGCGCCATTGCTAGTATTTTTTTTCTCCCTAGCACCATTGCTAGCATTCTCCTTCTTTCGCAGTGCTAATTCTGCTAGACCTTACTAGCAAAATCATGGCTCGTACTAACATTATCTTGAGTCCACAACTCCACTAATTCCTACGAGAAATCAAATCAAGTTACATGGGGGGATTATTAATGGGGTTTTGGTCTGGCGGTTACAAGAACATGTGGCATGGTAATACCCCGTAATCTGTTACAAAGTAGTGGTAAAGATGGAGCAGTTAAGTAGATAATGGAATCGTGGTTTTCCAGAAACTTCCAAAGATAATGGCCGGTTATACCATTAACCCCACGACTTCCACTAATCCATATCTTCACTACCTCTATTACTATACAAGGAATATAGTGTGTTCCAAACTATTATAAATAGGCTCTTTAGCCCATTCAAAAAAACACAACAAGCTTACAATTCTCATAAGCTTTGTGATTTCTCTCAAATAGTTCTGCAACTTTACACAAAATTCAACACACATAATTCCTTCAACTTTCTTTGCTCCGCTCCCCTAAGATCAACCCATGACCTAAGCAGGGCGGAACGGCTACTATCGTGGTTTAAGCTTGCTCTGTATGATTTTGGTTTCCGAATCTAAAGAAAGTACTTCTACAGTACATTGTTTTTCCTAGAATCAATTTTTAGGTACTAAAAATTGGCGACCACAATAGGAGATCAATCTCTCGGTCACAAAACCAGGTTATTCAACCAGAACAGTCTCTATCACATCAGCATTTTGTACAACAACACCACTCAGAGTGCCTTCTTCAACAATCGCATCCGGAAGAGATTGTTCATGATTTTGAGTTGGAAGACACACATCATCATCCTCACGACTAATGGTAATCTCTAATCCTTCACCTGCAAATTCATCTCTCTGTTTTGGTTCATTCCCCTCCTAAAAATAGAAACGTTATAGAGATTATGTCCTGAGCAGAAGGAATTGAAGCACGAACCATGAAATTCATAAAATATGTCTATATACAACCTAAAAAGTCATTAAAAACTATTTTCGGTCATGGCATATGGCTTAGAAGAGATATGGGCCGTTTTGCAAAAACGCTGTCAAAAACGTTTTTACACTACCCTCCAGAAGAACTGAAACTGACACTAATTGGTAAGGAATTTTATGTTGACTTATATATCAAATGATTCATATGTATATATACTACAATATGTTAAAATGGCACACCAATCGGAGGAGCGAGCTAATAAAGGAAGACAAAACGGTCAACTACAAGACAACTGAAAACCTACAGAATTCTGCCTGAAAAGTTCTGGACTCTCGGTGTCATGTCTTTTTCACCTAGCAAACAGACTCCAAACTCAGAAATTATTTTTTAAAATTTTATCTCTTTCTCTTATCTAAATAATTCAAGGTCAATCACCTCATTCCGACTTCGGATGAGGATTCTACGTCCATTACGGCAAGAAGACCTGAATCTGAATTTTTTCTGACAACAAAAATCGCTAAAATTCTTCATAAAATCACGTGTAGTTCTACACATTTGGTGGTATAAAGGCCATAATCATGTCATTATGATTTTGAAACAATAAATTAAACTTACTTGGAACCGTAAAAAGTCATCAGAAGCAGAAGACATCTTGCAATGTGATTCACCACCAAGTTCTTCGTTCTCAGCCTCAGATTCTTCAAGTACTTCAGTATGAAATGATTTCTCAGGTTCCTGGTCATCTTTGTCTTCTTCCTCAGTGCTTTCAACAACAATGAAATCTCCAAAAAGTTATACTTACTACATAAGGATCTGGAGTTCCAAGAACAGCCGGGACACCAAACTTAAAAGGTTGAATACCCGAAGTACCTTTATGAGTTATGCTTCCAGACAACGCAAAGGTGCTTGTCAGGAAAAGGTATAGTTATAATTCATACATAAAATATGAGTAAGAGAAAACGCAAGACTCTTACCTTCTTCTAGGAACGGTCTCCACTTCCAGGCATGATTACCCGTGGCCTCTTCTCCCCAGACTGAGGAATAACGTTCGCTACAATATCGAACACAAAGCGTTCTGGGTGCTACAATTACAAGAAACAAATTAAGCGTTTGATTACTAAATGAAGGATGGTGATTAAGCTAAAGATAATTTGAGATACCTATGTCAAGTTGATTATCGATTCATGCCTTGCTACAGAAGTAATTTTTCAAGTTCAGTCGAGATGCTAATTCTTTCTCAGAAGACTCATCGTGTACATCAGAATGCTCACTAGACACGAAGTCATTGAGTAGAGTAAGTTGCGCATTCTCGAATCAACATTCGACATGATGACTTCATTCATAAAGGTCTAGAGAGACCACTTCCACTACCATTTTGTGTCCAAGAGTGTCCGCTACCAATTCACCAGCAACAATAATGTAGATCCAGATTACGATATGATTCTGGGACGTCTGTGGATCCACAACAACAAGGAAATACTTGAAGCATCTCTGTAGAATCGTCACTAGGGGACTCACCTGTATGCATCAACAAGCCAGCAGGTTCTAAAGATTGCTCATCTCCAGAATGTCTCCAACCAACGAACATGAACGTTAAACAACTGCATAGAGGAAAGGTGATGTTGTACACCCGTGGATTTCGCCTACAAGTAAGTATTTTTTAGCAACTCTCTTTACAACTAGCTGTCCCGCGTCCCATCAAGTCTTGGGGACTTGACACAACTTTCAATCCCACCATGACTTGACGGTTTGAAGAAGAAGACGATCAATTTTTAAAAATTTATCAAATGGATAGGGTTGTCTCTACTGAGAATATTAAAACCAATAACCCAATCATCCTGAAAATGAGTCATGAACCTGGGATACCAAAACCCATCCCCTTCTATGTCAGAGACACAGTCGATAATACTATTGTCTCTCTTGGAAAAAATTCATATTTGATCATTAAAGCTATGTTAGATGCTACAAACTCGTAAATGCTGAAAAACCAACATTGGTAGTCCTGCATGGAAAGTACCCTAAAGCTATCAAGTCTTAAGAACTCCACCACCCCTGATAAAGCTATCAATGCTTAAGCACCTCACTACCCCAAGCAATATTTCATGTTGTTACGTAACGTTTCTAATTCCTCCAAAATGTTTGCAATATCTTGCATTCATACTTAAGATTTCAATTCATTAAACAAAATATTATTTCTCTCTCTAGAAATCCTTTGCAACCATTCAGAATCTACCTACTCAGTTTCAACAATTCTCGTTCTTTACATTTCTTCCTGGCTGCTTGGCCAGTAGTAGGTATTTGGTTCACTGCTTTAGGTATTAGCACCATGGCAAAAACACAGAAAATTTAGGTATCTCAGAAACACATAAAAAACCTCAAAACTCATTGTTTAGAAAAATCTCTAAAAACTGGTTAAGCATTATCAGGAATGCTCTCTCCACCAGTGCAAGGGCTTCAATATCAAGCCTCAACTCTCAGGATAATCTTTCAGCATCATCTCTAGCCTTGGTAATCGCTGCTAAGCCGAAGACGCACCTACTTCCTTCTAGTTCTCATTAATGTCTCTCATATAACGACAAAGCCGTCCAACAACAAGCTTAGTCGTCTCAGCTTCCTCCAAGAGTCGGATCCTGTCAAAGTCGACTCCCGCGTTCGGATACTCAATTGGCGCAGTTTTCATCATATTGGCATCCTACGCAACGGCACCACTTGGAGCATCATCTTCAACAACTCCATCCGAAGGATCATAATAACCACACTTGGGGACTGAAGATTTGCACAAGATCCCCTCGTTGTCAAGAACCTCTCCATCCTATAAGAGATGGTCAACCAAAGAGTCACAACCTTGACAAGGTCCTTTACTCTCCAAAGACATGCCTTAAAGGTATCTTCTCCCAACTACTTCGTCAGATATGATAGGCGCCTCAACCCTTGACAAAGCTGAGGCGCATCCAAGCCTACTCTAGAAAATACAACTTCAGCAACTAAAGAAGAATGTGATTTGGGATTGCTCACTGCAGCCCATCTCCTACAACAATAAAGGATTCAAAGGATAGCTTAAGAGACGTCTCCGGAAACATAGTCTTTGAAGATACCCATAGCACTACGTCGACAACAGAACACCTCCCATCTCATCCTCCTTAACCTCGACATCTCCAAAGGACTTCGTCAATATGAACATTCCAAGCATTGCCATCATCACATCCAATAAGTAAAACAAGCTTATGAGCCAAGGAGTCAGAATAAGACGCAATTTCATTCAATGCTCACGATAACGTCGCATTTGCGACTCAACATCACAGGCACCAACAAGGGCTCTGACTTCAAGTTCTTGCTCAAGCCTTGGAGCGACAAAGACAACAAGATATATCAACCTTATTGGCTTCCCTTGCCTGATCAGACCTTAGAGGCATGGACTCATGGCGATACTATCAGTTCACCCTCGTCTAGTAGCAGGCCAAAGTAGCTACACCTGGGGACTGAAGGCTTCTTCATTTTTATAGATTTAACACAATCACCTCCTTCGACCAGAATATTTGACCAACAACGTTAATATCAACAAGACTTTCTACTCGCATTATCCTGACAAGAGTGGGAATACACTGCTGCTTATATTTACTTCAACAACACTAGACTGCCAATTGGAGACAAACCATAAAGTCAAATTCATCCTCCCAAGAGCATACAATGCTAGCAAAGAAAAAAAATAAAAACAACTATCCCCTGGAATTTCCAAGTCTAACAAAGAGATGGTTTCTCACATGTCCGTCTATATACAACTTCTCGCTTGTCCGTCTAAGTCAAGACCCTTTGCTAGTCCGCTCATCCGTGGCCTACTCTTTTGCTTATCTGAACAAGTGAGCTTCAGTACTCACAAACCTGGACTACTGATGTTGCATTCCCGATGATGATATTGTGCCTCTATACATCCTTGTCAATGATCCATGATTTGCAGATCCATCAACGTGAAAATATTCAGAGTTCAAGCCTACTGTAATATCTCCGGTAATAATCTAACAACCAAAGCCTTATTATTTTCATCTAAAATAGTAAAACATTGCGTCTCTGACCCTGGTATCAGATACATTAAACTTCAAAATTCCGCAAGAGAATTCCCAAAATTCCCTTATGTCAACATCCAATTCAATTAAATAATGTTGACTTACATATACAACTTTGTATAAATAAATCTCAAGCTCTTAGATGGATTGACCACTAGTATAGAGCGGTAACATCTTCAGAATATCACTGGTAACGGTTGCAGTTTCTGTCCAGATGATCTCTGACTATACATAACACTGAACCAGTTATAAGTTGCAATAATTCCACGGCTGAATTCCTTATACTCGTTCCACATATATTTTGTATATGTGTGCGCCTGTAGAAATTTCAGGGCTTTACCCGGCTAAACCTTCGATATTTCATGTGCATCCACGTAAACTATTTGTATTAATCAGAATACGATGATTGTACAAAATTATGAACATTTAGAATAAAGGCTATGCCATATCTTAATAAAGATCACTAAATTAGATGTATACCATCTAAATATATAATTACGAACAATCATAATGGATAATATACCATTCCTGAATAGAGATCGCTAATTAGATGCATACCATCTAATTATAGAGCCGCATCGAACATTATCTCAAGTTGTAAACTTCCACTGCTGAATCTCTTGAATATGTTCTGTATGCACTGCATAAAAGTTAAGCACTTCATGTCATGAATGAACTCGCTTTAAGTCGCAGAACTTCCATGGATTGAATTCCTTGAATATCAATGCTCAAGTTCTAACCATGTTAGTGTTCACGAATAACACCCATCTTCGTGTCTGACGGTAGAATCACTGCCTCCACACTCATGTTACTGTTCTGACAGCAGCAATGCCTCAACACTCATCTTAGTATTCACGGCTAACACTCATCTTAGTGTTCACGGCTAAAACTCATCTTCGTGTCTGATGGAAAAATCACTGCCTCCACATTCATCTTAGTGTTCAAGACTAACACTCATCTTCACCTCTGATGGCAGAATCACTGCCTCCACACTCATCTTAGTATTCTAACGGCAACATTGCCTCAACATTCTCTACAACCAACTAATGTTCCAAATACCTTCCCGTTGTTGTTACGGTAGAAGAAGAATGCTCCATATACCTAAGAGTACAATCGCAGAAAGAGCAAAACTTGCTCAGCCAACTGCTACTCTCTTGTGATATCTAACCATTAAACAACAAAAAGTCATATTTTACTTCGCCTGGCAGACCGTCATCTAGTGCTTACCACGCAACATTACCCGTTTCGTGCTAAGCATGGGACTTAATCTTAATGGTGGGTTTTTGATAAAGGGTAAAACAGTCAATTTGGATAATTTCGGACCAGTGGTAAAATAGTAATTTTACACATCAAGGGGAAAAATGGTCATTTTACAATTAAAGGTGAAAATTTATATTCATCAAGTTTTGGACAAAGGGCAAAATAGTTATTTACCAAAAAGTCGAGCGAAAAGGGCACAATGGTCATTCTGGAATTTTATATTATTCTCGAATAAATGTGCTACTAAATGTATCATACCATGTAATTGCAGAGTCGCATCAAGCATTATCTCAAGTTGCAAACTTCCACGGCTGAATCTCTTGATAATGTTTTGTATGTGCATAAAAGTTACGCATAAATGCTAACATTAAATCTCATGCAATTGAGAAATCTAAACAGGCCATAAATTATGGCCACGACATTAATAAATGTCAAAGCTAGTGGTGCATAAGCAATAATCATGGCACTAGCAAGTGCCATCCTTGGCAAAGCCATAGCCATACTCCCAACACAAATGAATATCACATAATGATCCAAAAGGCCAGGAAAAGCCAAAAAGCCAAAAACCCAGCAAAGTCAACAAAGTAGTGCCAAACAATCCCTAGGAGTGCTAGCAGCAGCACATGCAGCAGTGCTAGCAGTAGCGCTAGTGTTAGCGCTAAAGTTGTGTTGTCAGCGGCACTAGCTCCCGTGCTAGCATGTTTTTTCAGTGGCACTAGCACTTCTTCCCTACCTTTGCGCGTCTCTTCATCCTTGCTTGTGGTAGCATCATCTTCACTTGATCGTACTAGCATGACTTACATGTTCCCAATATTACTCACGTGTTTTGATTCCATGACTCCACTAACTCCTACGAGAAATCAAAACAATTACATTGAGGGATTAAACATAGAGTTTTTGGTATGGTGGTTATAGCAACATGGGTGTGGAAACACCCCATGACAAGGAAGATACAAAGTAGTGGTGACGGTTGAAGTGGTTGAGGAGGTAATGGAGTAATGGTTTTCCAGAAACTTCGAAGGATAATGGGCTGTTACACCACTATCTTATAATCCCCATTACTTCATTTCTCCACTAACTCTATTACTTCACAAAGAAACATGGGCGTTCTCAACTATTATAAATAGGCTACTTAGCCTATTCTAAAAAAACAACAAGTTTATCATTCTCTCAAGCTCTGTTATTTTCTCAATAGTTCAACATCTCTACACACAACTCAACACACAAGTTCCTTCAACTTTCTTTGCTTCTCTCCCCTAAGATCAACCCATTTTCTCTCCTCGTGACCGTAGTAGGGCGGAACGGCTACGAACGTAGTTTAGGCTTGCCATGTATGCTTTTAATTTCCGAATCAAAAGAAAGTACTTCTACAGTACATTTTTTTACCTAAGAGTAATTTTTAGGTATTAACAATTGGCGACCACAGTGGGAGATCAATCTCTCGGTCACGAATCCAATTCTTCAACCATTTGAAAATCAAATTCTTCAACCGTTTGAAAATATGATGGATATTAGGTCTAGTTCAATCATCAAACTCAATTCAGGTTCAATAACCAATCTCAATTTTGGTGTTCCATTTCTCAAAATGCTTTCACCAAAAGCACCAAAACTACTCTTTCAAGCAGTGCTACTGGAAACCCATGAACAACCCCCATCATAGCAGCATTCTGTACAACAACACCACTCGAAGTGCCTTCATCAACAATCGCATCCGGAAGAAATTTTTCATGATTTTGAGTTGGAATAGAAACATCATCATCATCACGACTCACGGTAATCTCCAATCCTTCACCTGCAAGTTCATCTCTCTGCTTTGGTTCATCCCCCCTAAAAATAGAGACATTATAGAGATTATGTCTCGAGCACAAGGAATTGAAGCATGAACCATATAATTCATAAAATATGTCCATTAGAAACCTAAACATTCATTAAAAAGTATTTTGGGTCATGGCATATGGTTTAGAAGAGATATGGGTCGTTTTGCAAAAACACTGTAAAAAACGTTTTTACTACCCTCCAGAAGAACTAAAACTGACTCTAATTGGTAAGGAATTTGTGGGTGATTTATATACCAAATGATTCATATGGATGTATACTACAATATTTTAAAATGGCACACCAATCGGAGGAGCGAGCTAGTAAAGGAAGACAAAACGGTCGACTACAAGACAGCTGAAAACCTACAGAATTCTTCCTGAAAAAGTTATGGACTCTCGGTGTCAGGTCTTTTTCACCTAGCAAACAGACTCCAAACTCAGAAATTATTTTTTTAAAAGTTATCTTTTCCTCTTATATATATAATACGAGGTCAATCACCTCATTCCGACTTCGGATGAGGATTCTACGTCCATTACGGCAAGAAGACCTGAATCTGAATTTTTTGTGACAACGAAAATCGCTAAAATTCTTCATGAAATCACGTATAGTTCTACAAATTTGGTGGTATAAAGGCCATAATAATGTTATTATGATTTTGAAACAATGAATTCAACTTACTTGGAACCACAACAAGTCATCAAAAGCAGAAGACATCTTGCAATGTGATTCACCACCAAGTTCTTCGTTCTTAGCCTCGGATTCTTCAATTACTTCACTATGAGATGATTTCTCAGGTTCCTGGTCATATTTGTATTCTTCCTTAGTGCTTTCAACAACAAAAAAATATCCAAAAAATTATACTTACTACATAAGGAGCTGGAGTTCCAAGAACAACCGGGACACCAAACTTAAAAGGTTGAATCCCCGAAGTACCTTTATGAGTTATGCTTCCAGACTACACAAAGGTGCTTATCAGGAAAAGGTATAGTTATAATTCATACTGAAAAGATGAGTAAGAGAAAATGCAAGACTCTTACCTTCTTCTAGGAACGGTCTCCACTTCCAGGCATGATTACCCGTGGCCTCTTCTCCCCAGACTGAGGAATAGCGTTCGCTATAATACCGAACACAAAGCTTTCTGGGTGCCACAATTACAAGAAACAAATTAAGCGTTTAATTACTAAATGAATGATGGTGATTAATATAATAATTTGAGATACCTGTGTCAAGTTGATGATCGATTCACCTCTCGCTCCAGAAGTAATTTCAAGTTCGGACGAGCTGTTAATTCCTTCTTAGAAGACTCACCGCGTACATCAGAAGTCTCACTAGACACGAAGTCCTTAAGTAGAGTAAGTTGCGCATTCCAGAATCAACATTCGACACGATGACGAGATCCCCATTCAAAGAAAGCAACCAGTGATACAGAGATCAAACTCCATTATTCATAACGGCCTAGAGAGACTACTTCCATTACCATTTTGTGGCCAGGAGAGTATGATACCACTTCATCAGCAACAACCATGTAGATCCAGACTGCGACATGGTTCTGGGACATCCGTGAATCCACAAAAACAAGTCAAGGCTTGACGCATTTCTAGAAAAATTGTCACTAAGGGACCCACCTGTAGGCACTAAGAAGCCAGCAGACCCTAAAGATTGCTCACCTCCAAAACATCGCCAAACAACGGATCTGGCCGCTAAACAATTGCATAGAGGAAAGATGATGATGTATGCCCGTAGATTTCGACTACAAGTAATTCTTGTTCTTCAACTCTTTTTACAACCAATTGTCTCACATCTCATCAAGGCTTGTGGACTTGACCTGAGTATCAACCTCACTGTGCCTTGACGATGTGAATGGAAAGCTGATCCTTTTCAAAAAAAATTCTAATGGATAGGGGTCATCTCTACTGAGAATATTAAAACTGATAACCAAATCATCCTTAAAATGTATCATCAACCTGAGATACCGAAACCCAACCCTTTCCAAATCGGAGACACTACTGCCTCTCCTAGAGAAATGCCACATTTGATCATTAAAATTATATTAGGTGGATACTACAAATTCAATAATACTGATAATCCTACGGGGGTAGTCGTAAGTGGAAAGTGGCTTAAAGTTTTGAAGGCTTAAACACTTCACCACCCCTGACAAAGTTTTCAAGGCGTAAGAACTTTACCACCCCTAACAATATTTCTTTGCTCTTATCCAATATTTGTAAATCCTCCAAAATGTTTGCAATGTATTGCATTCATACTTAGGATTTCAATTTATTACACAAAAGTATTATTTATCTTTCTATAAAATCCTTTGCAACTATTCAAAATCTACCTACCCAAAATCCCAAAATAAAACCACTAAAAAATTCGGGTATCTCAGGAACACATAAAAAACCTCAAAACTTACTATTTAGAAAAATTTCTGAAAACTGGAGAAGCACCATCATCACATGCTCTCTCCACATGTACAAGGGCTTCAATGGCAAGCCTCAACTCTCAGGATAGTCTTTCACCATCATTTCTATCCTTAGTAATCACTTCTAAGCCGAAGATGCACCTACTGATACAAACATAATTTATATATATATTTAACACTTAATTTATATTTGCTAGCACTTGATTTTGTACTAATAATATATTTTTAATCGCTTTAATAGGTGGTATGCATAGAACCCGAAGTTACGAATAAATATGCTAAACGGGCTAAATGTGGACAATTTGGTTCATGTGGTGTTAATTAAGCCGTGTGCGCCAGACTTGTTTTGTATGGAAAATCCGAGGAGAAAGATGAGCACGGTCAGGTGGAGAAGAGACGAGGTTGGAGTAGGCGTATCTGTTAAATATAGGGACCGAATGTCCTTTGGAGTTGGGTCATAAGAAGTACAAGGCCAACACGTGTGAGAGAAGAATGAAGCGAAAAAGGGAATTGAGGGTAGTTGGATGTACACACGTGATAGAGAAGTAGCATGAGGTGATAGGTGGTACGGTGAAGGTTAGGGCTGCACAAACCCGACCCAACCCGCCCACCCGACCCGTACCCGCCCAATTTTACCCGACCCGTCTGGCCCGTCGATGAACGGGTCGGGTGCGGGTGTTCTTTTAAAAACCCGTTTCTGCAGGGTCGGGTGCGGGCGATAGCTCTTCTCACCCGACCCGACCCGCCCACCCGCCAAAGAATCACACGCGACTTTCGCACGCCGCGATGGATTGATTGATCTGTTTGTAACACATAATTGTTCTTCGTTTTACCAAAATTGTTTTCATTTCTCTTTTCTCATCCGCCTCTCTTCCCTCTTTTTTTTTTCTTCACTGAAGTTTCATCTTTAACAGATCTATATTATCTTTAGCAGTAAGCTATCATCATCTGTAGTAGGATTTCATTTATTTACTTTTGTAAGTCTTTTATAAATCGATTTTAGGATCCGTTCATCATCTGTATTAGGATTTTAGGGTTTCAAAAATCGATTTTAGGATTTCAGTTTGTTCTATATTTTAGGATTTTGATTTTTTCCTACAATACCCAAATCTAAGTCTCTTAGTTTTATAGAGACAGAGAAGCAGCATCAGCAGCAGAAAAAAAATGGACGCGGGTCAAATACAAAGAAGACTTATTGATTACGCTGCTACTCTTTTTCAAGAATTTAGTTTCTAAATATGGGTTTGTATATTTTTGTTTTTGTTTATTGAATTGGCCATAGATCTGTAAGTCTCTCTGATTTCTTTTTTCTGGGTTCGGTTTGATTTCAGCTGAAGTGATTCTGGATATAAATTTCTTATAATTTTGTTTAAGGTTTTTTTTTTGTTACAAGAGTCAACAATATGCAGATTTTAAAAAGATTGATGCTTATGTTCATCAACTCAAGGGCAGCAGTTCTAGGTAATAGATCTTTTCCTTTTGGATACTAATCTCCTTTCATTTGTAGGCTAGAAGTAGAAATTACGAAGTTATAAAAGGTTAATTTACTACTATTTCTGTTTTGTACTACTTCAGAATTCTCTGTTGTTTTAAGTTTCCTAATCATCTGTAGTTGTAGTTTGTTTTTTAGATACTGTTTTCATTCAGTTGTTTGCCATTGATCATCTTTGATTTAGGAAAATATAAATTTTGGTTATAATGCATGAATATGACATTAACTAGGGGCTTGTTGATCTTTGATTTCTGTGTGAAGTTCAAGTATGTTGTATTTGGTTTGGCACCTAGTTGCAATGTTAATAGCTGATGTAATTTTAATAGTGGTAAATAAGGTGATCGTTTCTCGAACTTGTAAAGGTAATGATCTTAGAAAATAATGATTTAAATTAACTCTAGAAAATTCCAGGAGTATGAAAAAGACTAAATAACCTAAAGATGATTTTTGAATAATTTTAAAAGGACCAGGAATCAGGAATCAGGTAATTCTAACAACCTATGTGATTAATCAGATAATTCTTTTTAAATTAATTGAAGCGCAAGTAATTGCCAAAATTGGTTTCGTTATGCTTACAAACAGAGGTAAATCACAAGCATGGACTATCAAAATTAATTAATCAAGCATAATCCATCAAGCAAAAGCACAACTGTTGAAAGAAAACCGTTTTCACTATTTAAAACTATGCAATTCTAATAACAAAAGAATTATAAATAATTATTAGAAAATAATTAAATCACATAAAATTGAGAAAAGTACCTTATCCATCATCCCAGTAAATAGACTTAGCTCATGGTGGAGAAAACTTGCTCAAAAGACCTTTTCATTGCTCAAAAAGTTGATTACAAGGTTAAAGAATAGTGCAACAGCTGAACAGGTACGTTTATAAGGGTTGAAGAACAGGGTTCAGCCGTTACAGAAGTGTTTCTAAGCAACAAAGGTTTAAAAGAATAGGTAACAGGAGCAGTTTGAATCAGCAACAGAAATAAATGTTACAGAGTCTTCTTCTCCGGTGATGGCTGGGTGAAGGACTCGCCGGCCGGTGCAGCAGCAGTTACCGGCGACGACCGGAAGTTGCCGGAATTCTCTGAATCGATCTCTAGGCCTCTGTGTTGATTTTTCTTGGCTTCTCTTCATATATATAGGCTCTACAAACCCTAGGGAGAGTTCTAAACCTAATAGAACTCTTTAAAATCTATCCAAATCTTCACAAATCCGATTCCAAGCCGGATTCCATTTTTCCGTCCAAATTCACGATTGCACAATATTTTCCGGCGTAAATCACTCCAAATCGATGTGTTTAATCTTGTGTTGAACTCTTGTAGCTTTTGGAACAAATTGGAATCGAAAAAAACCCATTTTTCACGTTGATTTAGTTGACAGTTCGTGTATCAGGAAGATCCCGATGAGTTGGTGACTCGGGCCGATCCAACTCGCTGAGTTGGTCCGATTCAACTCGGCCCGATTCTAGGGTATCCCTTATCCATTCTTGGGGTGCCAATAACACTTGTCCCGGGTGCCTTTAACACTTTTTGAGCCAATTTTTCCACAAATCTTTATTCTTCTAATGTACCTACAAAATCGAATACTAACTCATTAGAAATTAAGGTGCAAATTAGACACTAAAATGTGTCTATCAATGGCCTTGCTAGAATTTCCAAGGATGTTAAGCTGGCTGAACGTGGACTTTCTTATGTTGTCGTTTCCATCATGGGTCCTCAAAGCAGTGATATGACTTTGTTTAAATCGATCAACTTATTTGATCACTTCGAAAACTATTTGTCTTAACTTAGTTTGTTAGTACCGTTTCGTTTAATCAGGTGAGTATTTAATTTTGTATTTTCATTTTTTAATTTTTCGTGTTGCAGCACTCTTCGTAACTTAGATGGCAAGACACCAATTGATGTTGCCAAGCTGAACAACCAGCAGGATATCCTGAAGCTGCTTGAAAAGGATGTGTTTGTTTAAACATTGTTGCTGGTAGTACCTCTTAAATTCCTTCTTCTGGTGGAATGAACCATTATACTTTTGATCTCACTGAAATGGTTGTCATTACTCTTTTGTCTATTCATTTCTATATCTTACTGTTAATTTACTGGTTTATTGCTGTTTTAAACTTTAAGTTGTGTAAACCTTATTTTTCTATGTAATGAGACTTCACTGGAGTTGGAATCTTTTGCCTTTGATTGGTTTGGATTGAATTTTGGAGGGTGACCCGCACCCACCCGCACCCGACCCGCCGAAATTACGGGTCAGAACCGACCCGACTCGTCCTACGACGGGTTGGGTGCGGGTGAATATTCCAGTCATCCGCCAACTGGCGGGTCGGGTGCGGGTGAGGCCAAACCGGACCACCCGACCCGATGTGCAGCCCTAGTGAAGGTTTTGTTTGATTGGGGGGTTGATAGAGTAGGTGATTGGTAGGTATAGGCTGTTGACTGTTGGAAGAAAAGAAATAGGTGGAGAGAATGCACGTGGCTAGGCAGGTGTGATGAAGGTTAAAGTGAAAGAGAGGTAGGAGACAAACCCATGTGATGTTGGGTCCACGTGATTGAGTATAAAAGAAGAAAAGCTAGGTTAGTGAGGGGGGCTTTTTTCTTTTCTCTACGAAAAGAGGTTGTACGGTGCGGTCTTCTTTTAGGTTTTCTTTGGAGGCGTAGGTGGATAGATTGTACAATAGAGAGTGGGAGGTGAAGAAAAGGATAGGTGATAGAGAAGAAGGTGTTGGAAGGCGTCAGGTACGGAGGGGACTGATAACTGACAAGGGAGGAAGTTTTATTTTCATGCTTGGGTTGTGTCTGGTGTAGGCAGAGGTGGTATGCAGCTGGAGTCGAAAGAACAGACAAGAGCAGAAATCAACAGGGTTTAATCTTTTCCTTTTCCACTTTTCTAAATTATTTTTATAGGTTTTAAGAAACTCAATCCCATGTCTCACTTATTTTATAGCTAGGGTTTTAGGTAGAAACCAATTTTGATTATGGAAAACTTATAAATAAATAGTTTAGATGTTTAGTAATTTATCTTTTTTGTTATCTTGATTAATTATTGCATAAATAGTAGATTTGATCATATATACTTTCCGTTTGATACGTC
Organism: Papaver californicum; assembly: GCA_023531435.1. Classification (NCBI taxonomy): domain Eukaryota; kingdom Viridiplantae; phylum Streptophyta; class Magnoliopsida; order Ranunculales; family Papaveraceae; genus Papaver; species Papaver californicum. The sequence continues at coordinate 4,130,230 of JAJJMC010007942.1, read as the reverse complement.
GTGCTTGGATTAGATTCTTAGACGGTGTATGTAATCAACTAGATATTTGATTCATTGAAACTATATATTGGTTTGATAATTCTACTGATTGTTCATGCTTTTGAACTGATATTCCATGCTTAACAACATTATATGGGATATACTTTTCAATTGATAAGCAATTCTTTAGAAATGTCAACTTGGAAGCGAAGAAAATTACAGTGGTAAAACGATAATTTTGGAGATTAAATGTGAGTTCTATATATCAAATTGACGAACACTGAAAACCCTAGTGCCCTCTCTACTTGATCACATTGTATATTTTAGCTGGTTTATTTTGTTTCATATTTTATTCATAATTCTAAAAATCCCAAAATATTGTTTCTGATTAGTTAATTGAGATATTAATTGCAGTATTGTCCCCGCTCCTTGTGGGTTCGACCCGTACTTGCCGTTGTCTGCATTGTAGACACCGTGTGATTGCGGTTATCATATATAGGGTATTATAAAAGCCTATCAATTTTTGGCACCGCTGCCGGGGAGCGGTTGTGGAATATTGTAATTAATATTTTTAATTTTCTAATCATAGTTTAGGTTTTTATTTTATTTTATTTATTTTTATTTTTGTATATGTTTTTATTTTTATTTTAGGATGTTTAGTTCTATTGACTTTTTTTGTGTTTTAGTATATCTTTTCAGGTACTTTTCCGAGGATGATTAATCTTTTGCCGGAGATAACTCTTATGCAGGATGCGTCATCTAATATGACACTGGGGGAATATAAAAATCGGTCACGGCATAATGAAGTTCTTGCTTCACTTGAGGTAAGTGAAGAATCACCTCTAATGATATATGAGAAGTATTATAAACACAGACCTCTTAGTTTGGAACATAGATTGAGAGTTCTGGCAATGCAAAGATTATATGCTGATGATGATCAGTCTTGTAGTGACTCTCAGTTCCAAACAGAACATATAGATGACCTTGTGGATGATTGTGTAGATGATTTGCCTAATTCTATAGATGAATCTATCTCACAAGATCATTCACCCGACTTAGAGGTTGTTTCTAGACCCTTAGACTTTCAAAAGTTACCTAATTTAGGGTTAGAATTGTTTGCTTCTCAAGTTTTGTTGGATCACTTTGTATCCAAATATCTAGAGGACTTGCCTGTTCTTGACACCGTGCACGAACCGATTAATATTTCCCCAATCCCAATTTTATCCCCATATTATGTTCTTTACGCACTTCCAAGTGTAGTAAAAACTTGGTTTGGGGGTAATTCCTTGTTTTTGACAGTTTCCATGTCACCGTGTCGCCATAATATAATTGTGAAACTGTTATTTGTTATATTGTATTTTGGGTTGATCCCCAAATTTTCAGGTTATTAGTGTATGTGAATTCTTTTTGTACATATCCAGTAGGTAGATTTTTATTTTGTTGTTTTTATTTTATTTTTAGGATTTTTGTTTATTTTTAATTTTTGGTGTTCTTTGTTATTACTATCGTTTGATGTGTGTTACAGAGAACACTGCTTTTCTTGCGTCAATCAGGTGAGACGTTCCAATCCCTTCTCTTTAATTTATATTTGTTTCTCTTATTTATATTTATTGCATACCATTCTAGGTTGCACGGTTTGAAACATTGAGGACAATGTTAAATTTAGGTTTGGGGGTAGAGTTTCCAAAAATTGATGCCAATAAAGAAACTCCGAAATTTAGAAACTTGTGAATTATTCAGAATGACACTAACCATTCTAGGTAGATGGAAACATAGCTCTTATCTATAGGAATTGGTGTACCAAGCTAAATGGTCTATTCATATCTGAATGCACTCAGGTGTTAGAAATAACATGATAATCATTGAACAAGCATATCTCGGAATCATCATAATCATATCACTTTCAATTTTTATTTTTTGCAATTTTATGTTTCTCTAAGTGATTTGGTGGGGCCCTAGTATTTCCATAAGGTCGTAGCTCAGATGTATTAGTATTTTAATTTTGTTAAAAAATAAATATTGAAAGAAAAAAAATGACACTTTGATAGCAATATGTGTGTGTTTTCCCTGTCTCCGTCGCCTAAGAAAGCGTGGAATGCAGGATCCATGGGAACTATCATGTAATTTGCTGAAAAGGAGCATGCGCTTAGATTCAAAAGATCTAATCATGCAGTCGAAAAAAAAAGATAAAAAAAAAAAAATGAACAAAAAATGTATATAAATAATAATAAAAATAGGAGCATCCGAGACAGACTTTATACTAATATTTTGGAAAACACCGTTCACCTTAGTCAACATATGCACCATTCATCACTTTCTATATCCATTTTCTATTCTATCCCTGTGTTTGAATTTGATTGATTTCGAGCAATGTAAATTTTTATCCAGTCTTGGATGTTCAATGAGTATTTGAGTAGAGTTGCATTCTTATATGAATTTTAGTACGCTGAGCGCAAACTCGTGTACATCAATTGGATTCATATAGCTGAAGAATTTAGTAAGCCAACTAAATAGCTTGTTTAGTGTCTATCCTCAATCGTTCGCAGGTAGCTGAAATTTGGAGTAAAGGTTTTGTGGGTACACCTCTTGTAAACCCTCACGAGACAAAACTCGTCCACTAAGGCCACTTAGGGGTTTAAAGGCTTATTGCATATGCTAAATGTAGTCGGGATTTCTGCAAAAGTGAGTTAGGATTTTATTTTATTTTTTAGATTAGTTTTGCTCGAGGACTAGCAAAATATAGGTTTGAGGGTATTTGATACGGACATAATTTATATATATTTACCACTAAATTTATATTTGCTAGCACTTGATTTTGTACTAATAATATATTTTTAATCGCTTTAATAGGTGGTATGCATAGAACCCGAAGTTACGAATAAATATGCTAAATGTGCTAAATGTGGACAATTTGGTTCATGTGGCGTTAATTAAGCGTGTGCGCTAGACTTGTTTTTCCTGGACAATCCGAGGAGACAGATGAGCACGGTCAGGTGGAGAAGAGACTAGGTTGGAGTAGGCGTATATGTTAAAGATAGGGGCCGAATTTCCTTTGGAGTTGGGTCATAAGAAGTACAAGGCCAACACGTGTGAGAAAAGAATAGAGCGAAAATGAAAATTGAGAGTAGTTGGAAGTGCACACGTGATAGAGAAGTATCATGAGGTGATAGGTGGTACGGTAAAGGTTTTGTTTGATTGGGGGGTTGATAGATTAGGTGATTGGTAGGTGTAGGCTGTTGACTGTTGGAAGAAAAGAAATAGGTGGAGAGAATGCACGTGGCTAGGCAGGTATGATGAAGGTTAAAGTGAAAGAGAGGTAGGAGACAAACCCATGTGATGTTGGGTCCACGTGATTGAGTATAAAAGAACAAAATCTAGGTTAGTGAGGGGGGCTTTTTTCTTTTCTCTACGAAAAGAGGCTGTACGGTAAGATCTTATTTTAGGTTTTCTTTGGAGGCGTAGGTGGATAGATTGTACAGTAGAGAGCGGGAGGTGAAGAAAAGGATAGGTGATAGAGAAGAAGGTGTTGGAAGGCGTCAGGTACGGAGGGGACTGATAACTGACAAGGGAGGAAGGTTTATTTTCATGCTTGGGTTGTGTCTGGTGTAGGCAAAGGTGGTATGCGGCTGGAGTGGAAAGAGCAGACAGGAGCAGAAATCAACAAAGTTTAATCTTTTCCTTTTCCACTTTTCTAAATTATTTTTATGGGTTTTAAGAAACCCAATCCCATGTCTCACTGATTTTATAGCTAGGGTTTTAGGTAGAAACCAATTTTGATTATGAAAAATTTATAAATAAATACTTTAAATATTTAGTAATTTATCTTCTTTGTTAGGTTGATTAATTATTGCATAAATATTAGATTTGATCATATATGCTTTTCGTTTGATACGTCGTTCTTGGATTAGATTCTTAGAACGGTGTATGCAATCAACTAGATATTTGATTCATTGAAACTATATATTGGTTTGATAGTTCTACTGATTGTTTATGCTTTTGAACTGATATGCCATGCTTAACAACATTATATGGGATATACTTTTCAATTGATAAGCAATTCTTTAGAAATGTCAACTTGGGGCGTATATGCAGAAATCTTTCTCGTTATTACAGCGGATCTTCAAAAAAAAAGAGTTTGCCTTGTTCACTAATTGCATATATAGGTATAGTTGTTACTCCATCTCAAGTGTTGTTACTTCATCTCAAGTTCTCATGCCAGAAGTTAAATTGAGCGTCGAAAAAAGGTAGTTTAATTGCTTACTTGCTAGAGTTAGGTCCGAAGGAACTGTCTTTTATAAAAAAAAAAGAAGGAGAATGAAAGCTACTTTCTTGTTCGAAACCCATTGCAAGGGACGATGGACGAGGAATCATACCTAAATGATCTTAAAAAAGGTAAAAGTCAAGAAGGAGAAGTAAGGAAGTATGTTATTAAGTCATTTTTTATAGAAGTACAGCACCCCTTTCTTTCTTCACTTTTGAATCGCTTTTTTAAAAAACTCCAGGGATGAATCGAAAAAGAAATCTTTCTTGGTTCTACCTCCTATTTTTTATGAAGAGAATGAATCTTTTTATCGAAGGATCAGAAAAAAATCGGT
>JAJJMC010007942.1:4034634-4125256 GCA_023531435.1 Papaver californicum | reverse complement strand
AATGAGAGGTGTTAAGCTTTTTATCATCCTGGCGTCGAGCTATTTTTATCTGAAGAGGATCGTTTAACCGTAGCAAGAGCACGAAAAATTGAGCGAAGAAAATTACAAGGGTGAAACGATAATTTTGGAGATTAAATGTGAGTTCTATATATCAAATTGACGAACACCGAAAACCCTAGTGCCCTCTCTACTTGATCACATTGTATATTTTAGCTAGTTTATTTTGTTTTAGTATTTTATTCATAATTCTAAAAATCCCAAAATATTGTTTCTGATTAGTTAATTGAGATATCAATTGCAGTATTATCCCCGCTCCTTGTGGGTTCGACCTGTACTTTCCGTTGTCTGCATTGTAGACACCGTGCGATTGCGATTATCATACATAGGGTATTATAAAATCCTATCACCTACTTCCTTCAAGTTCTCCTGAATGGCTCTCATATGACGGCAAACCATCCGACAACAAGTTTAGACGTCTCAGATTCCTCCAAGAGTCGGGTCCTGTCAAATTCAAAGTCAAAGTCAACTCCAGCATTCAGATACTGAATTGGTGCATTTTTCATCGCATTGGCATCCTATGCAATGACACTATTTGGAGCACCGACTTCAACAAACTACATCCGAAAGATCACAAGAACCACACTTGGGAACTGAAGATTTGCACAAGATCCCTTCGCTGTCAAGAACCTCTTCAACCTATAAAAGATGGTCAACCAGAGAGTCACAATCTTGACAAGGCCCTTTAATCTCCAAATACATGCCATAAAGGTATCTTCACCTCTCCCAACTACGTCGTCAGATTTGATAGGCGCTTGCAACCCCTGACGAGGCTGAAATGCATCTCAAGCCTACTCCGGAAAATATAACTTCAGAAATCAAAGAGAAGTGTGACAAGAGACTGCTCATTGCAACACATCTCATAACAATCAAAGATTCAAAATATAGCTCAAGAGACGACTCTTGGAACATAGTCCATAAAGACACCTGCAACACTATTTCGGCAACAAGATACCTTTCAGCTCATCTTATTCACCTCCGACGTCTTCAGAGGACTTGTCATATATAAGCATACCATCATCACATCCACAAGGTTAAAACAAGCTTATGATCCAAAGGGTCAGGATAAGACACAATTTCATTCAGTCAATGCTCATAAAAACGTCCCAGTCAACGAAGGGATCCAACTTCAAATCAAGCTCTCGTAATGATGGCAGGGCGTGCAAAGACAATAAAATATGAGATATTAACCTTACTGGCTTCCCTTGCCTGGTCAAACCCTAGAGTTTCAGAGATTTAATGTAGTCATCTTCTTCGACAATAATATTTAATCAACAACAGCAGTAGCAACAAGACCCCTCACTCGCATCATCTTGACGAAAACATATGTAAGTCAGTACCTCCACATCTCATAAGATTCCTTTCTCAATCTGATCAAGCCCATGGCATGAGGAGTTTTTCTTTGTTGCTGATGATGATTTTAACCACACTGGTCAACTATGGAAGATACACTGAATTCATAATTCTCAAGGTTACGCCATCCGAAAGATCAAAAGAACCACACTTGGGAACTGCATATTTGCACAAGATCCCTTCGCATCAAGAACCTCTTCAACCTATAAAAGATGGTCAAACAGAGAGTGACAATCTTGACAAGTCCCTTTACTCTCCAAAGACATGCCATAAAGGTATCTTCACCTCTCTCAACTACGTTGTCAGATTTGATAGGCGCTTGCAACAACTGACGAGGTTGAGATGCATCTCAAGCCTACTCCGGAAAATATAACTTCAGAAATCAAAGAGAAGTGCGACAAAGGACTGCTCATTGAAACACATCTCATAACAATCAAGGATTCATAAGATGGCTCAAGAGACGACTCTTGGAACATAGTCCTTGAAGACACCTGGAACACTACTTCGGCAACAAGATACCTTTTAGCTCATCCTATTCACCCTCGACGCCTCCATAGGACTTTCCTATATAAGCATACCATCATCACTTCCAGAAGGTTAAAACAAGCTTATGTGCCAAAGGGTCAGGATAAGACACAATTTCATTCAATCAACGCTCATAAAAACGTCCCAGTCAACGAAGGGATCCAACTTCAATTCAAACTCTCATAATGATGGCAGGGCGTGCAAATACAATAACAACAAGATATTAACCTTCCTGGCTTCCCTTGCCTGGTCAGACCCTAGAGTTTCAGATATTTAACGTAGTCATCTTCTTCGACCCTAATATTTAATCAACAACAGTAGTAGCAACAAGACCCCTCACTTGCATCATCTTGACGAAAACATATGTACGTTAGTACCTCCACAACTCGTAAGATTCCTTTCCCAATCTGATCACTCACATGGCATGGGGACTTTGTCTCTGTTGCTGTTGTTGCTACTGATTTTAACCACACTGCTCAACTATGGAAGACACACTGAATTCATAATTCTCAAGGTTACGCCGTCAATTCCCCCTCATGCTCCAAGCAAGCCATAACATACAGTATTTGTGGTTATGATAATTATCTCAACTATCACGATGACAAGGAAGCTATGATAATCTCTAGTATACAATGAAAACTCAAAAGTCCTTACCGTTTCAGATTCAAGCTTCTCCTTTCAACATATGGCATATGGGTTTAAAGCTGTTGTCAGGAATTCATCTTCTCCAGAAATATGGCTATGATGAGTCGATATCACACACGAGTCAGAAGTATTCTGAAATGTGTAAGAAACGCCAAACCATGAGGCTCTCACCATTTGTTATGAGGTTGTCATCTAAGAAGCCTATCACAAGGGATTACTTTACATGAAGTCTTAACTTCTACTGAGGTTCCCACTTACGTCGCATCTTGTTGGAGATCTCACGATGCCAACATACTCACGATGACAACATATTCACGATATCAGGACCTCCAACGCTAGTTTCATACACATAACAAAGTATATTTTACCAGACGAGGGATATTCCATGACAATATGATTTTACACGGGTCAATTTTGGTCTTTCCATCATACAAATCAGCCATTTTCACTAAGTTATGCTCTCCAGACGACGCTATATCATCCTACATTCACTACTACATCAACTATTGCTCCTTTAGTGATTATTTGACATCATCGGAGCTTCATCAAATCAAAAATCCTGGTAAAAGCCGACAACTAATTAAGTTCATTGATTTATTTATTTTTCCTAGCTGCAGAAGCATGAAATATATACGTATAAAATTCTGACAAGCATTAGAATTATGAATATTACTCCTATCTTACATTCTGCAAGAGAAGTGAGAAAGGATATTCATCTCCTGGATAAATTATCCTTGAAGCTCTTTTATCGCTTTTGCATAGATGCAGAAGAATGAAATAAATATACATAAATTACTAATCAAGTATCATAATTATGAATATTACTCATGTCCTACATTCTGTAAGAAAATTGAGAAAGGATATTCAGCTCCTGGATAAAGTAGCCTTGAAGCTCTTTTGCATATATGGGCCTTAGTAATTACAGGTCTTTACTCAGCTGAACCCTCGATTATTTCATAGGCAACCATACAAACTATTTATATTGATCTGAATACAATGATTATCCAAAATTACGAACATTCGGAACAGAGGTGACACCATTTCTTAACAAAATGCTAATTAAGATGCATACCATCTAATTGCAGAATCGTATCGAGCATTACCTCAAGTTACAATCTTCGCTTGAAAAAATGTTCTGTATGCACTGCATAAAAAGTTAAGCACCTCACGTCACGAATGAACTCGCTTCAAGCCACAGAACTTCCATGGATTGAATTCCTTTAATATCAATGCTCAAGTTCTAACCATCTTAGTGTTCATGGTTAACACTTATCTTTGTGTCTGATGGCAGAATCATTGCCTCCACACTCATCTTAGTGTTCTGACGGCAGCAATGTCTCAACGCTCATCTTACTGTTCACAGCTAACACTCATCTTTTTATCTGATGGTAGAATCACTGCCTGCACACTCATCTTAGTGTTCTGACGGCAGCAATGCCTCAACACTCATCTTAGTGTTCATGGCTAACACTCATCTTTGTGTCTAACGGCAGAATCAATGCCTCAACGCTCATCTTTGTATTTGACGGCAGAATCACTTCCTCCATACTCATCTTAGTGTTCTGACGGCAGCATTGCTTCAACACTCTCTACAACCAACTAAGTTTCCAAATACCTTCCCGTTGTTGTTACGTTAGAAGGAGAATGCTACATATACCTAAGACTACAATCGCAGGAAGAGCAAAACTTGCTCATCCAACTGCTACTCTTCTAGTGATATCTAACCATTAAACAACAAAAAGTCATATTTTACGCCGTCTGGCAGATCACCATCTAGTGTTTACCAAGCAACATTACTCGTTAAGTGCTAAGCAAGAGACTTAATGTTGATGGTGGGTTTTTTATAAAGGGTAAAACAGTCAATTTTGGTAATTTTTCAGACCAACGGTAAAATAGTAAATTTATATATCAGGGTCAAATGGTAATTTTACAATTATGGGTGAAAAGTCTTATTCATCAAGTTTTGTATCAGGAGTTAAAAAGTCATTTTACCAAAAAGTCGAGCAAAAAGGGCACAATGGTCATTCTGGGATTTTTCAGTATTGTTGAATAAATATGCTAATAAATGCATCATACCATCTAATTGTAGAATCGCATCGAGCATTACCTCAAGTTGCAAACTTCCACGACTGAATCTCCTGAGTATGTTCTGTATGCACAAAAGTTAAGCATAAAATGCTAACAATAAATCTCATACAGTTGAGAAACTCTAAACAAGACATAAATATGGCCAAGACATTAATAAATGTCGAATCTAGTGGTGCATAGCCAACAATCATGGCATTGACAAGTGTTAGCCTTGGAAAACCCTAGTCACACTCTCAATACCAATAAGTAGCACGCACATAAGCCAAAAGGCCAGGAAAAGGCTAAAAAGCCAAAAAACTAACAAAGCACGCGCCAAACAGGCCATAGAGCTGTTAGTGCTGGTTAACAATGCTAGCTCTGTGCTAGATCCAGCACTAACTTGTTAGCACGGCTAGCGCCATTGCTAGTATTCTTTTTCTCCCTAGCACCATTGCTAGCATTCTCCTTCTTTCACAATGTTAATTCTGCTAGACCTTACTAGCAAAATCATGGCTAGTGCTAGCATTATTCTGAGTCCACAACTCCACCAATTCCTACGAGAAATCAAATCATGTTACATGGAGGGATTATTCATGGGGTTTTGGTCTGGCGGTTACAACAACATGTGGTGTGGTAACACCCCATGATCTGGAAGTTACAAAGTAGTGGTAAAGCTAGAGCCGTTAAGGAGATAATGGAATCGTGGTTTACCAGAAACTTTCAGGGATAATGGGCGGTTACACCATTATCCCCATGACTTCCACTACTCCATATCTTCACTACTTCCATTACTTTACAAGGAAGATACGTGTGTTCCCAAACTATTATAAATAGGCTCTTTAGCGCATTCAGAAAACACAACAAGCTTACAATTCTCATAAGCTCTGTGATTTGTCTCAAATAGTTTTGCAACTCTACACATAATTCAACACACAAAATTCCTTCAACTTTCTTTACTTGTCTCCCTTAAGATCAACCCATCTCCTCTTATTATGACCAACGTATGGAGGAACGGCTACTATCGTGGTTTAGGCTTGCTCTGTATGATTTTTGTTTCCGAATCTAAAGAAAGTACTTCTACGGTATATTGTTTTTCCTAAAATCAGTTTTTAGGTACTAACAGTGGGCATTCCCATCCTCGCATATAATTTATTTCCTTTCTTTGAGATCATCAGAAATTAAAAATAAGCGTCACATTTCCGTGTGTAAGTATTCTATTCTTTATTCTTTCTTACATATATGTGCAACCCATTTCTATTTTTTTTATAAGTGGCCAACCGGCAGAAGTCGAGGCGAAATGCTTATTGGTTGCTCTCGAGGTTGTGTTTCATCGTATGGCATTGGTTTAACACATTACATTCTCTTTATCGTCGACTAAGCGTATTTATGATTCAAGAATAATGTTTTTTTGTACTTTTAATTTTTTATTATTAGGTTCAGAAACTGTCCTCGTAGCTCTTTGGATGCTTGCCACTTTGAAGTATATAGGAGTTGGAGTAGGTTTTGTGGGTATATCTCTTGTAAACCCTCACGAGACTATAAATCGTCCACTAAGGACACCTAGGGGTTTAAAGACTTGTTGCACATGCTAAGTGTAACTGTGATTCCTCCGAAAGTGATTTAGGTTAGTTTAGGTAGGTATTTTTCTCGAGGACTAGCAAAAGCTAAGTGTGGGGGAATTTGATTATTGCATAATTTATATGATTTTAGTGCCAAATCCATACTAATATTTGTCATAATTCTTGCATATTATTTGTTATTACTTTTTTTTCTTTTATTTGTTTATATTAGGTGAATCATCACAATATGAGTGAAAAGGGCTACGAAAGATCTAAGAAGTGAACTATTCAAGTGTTTTGATCCAAGAGAAGTGGAAGAAGTGCGACAAAAATGAAAAAATAACGTTGAAAAACACAATAATTACTACCAAGTAAATAATTAAACATTTAAATCAATAATTTTATCTTGCCATATTATAGAGAATTGAAAGACGAAGCCAACGCAAAAAGAATGAGGTCATTCCGAGGTCGTATGAGGATGTTATGAGCAAACAGTCGGAGAAAAAGAGATTCCCATAATAGGTGGATGTAGGGTGTTTATATTGGCCGATCTTGGACAATATTTTATGGGGAGAAAAAGAGATTCTCATTTTTGAGGCTTTCCAATCGGTGTTTATGGGGGATTGTATTGGCCGATTGTAACATGACAAGGGCCACTTCTTGGACGCGTTTTGACTTCTAAATTAAGGTAACATGGTCCCATTAGGACTCTAACACCTAGATTTGATGAGAAATATATAAGAAGACTTCCATAACCCTAAGAAGACATCTTTCCACTACTTTGTAAGTCTTGGAGGAGATCAACAACACAAGGAGCAAGAGCTAGGGTTTCAGACTGGTTCCATCATCGTAACGAATTACCTTTACTCATATTATAACATATGTGTTATTACATCCATGAGTAGCTAAAAAACTAATTGATTGAGGATAAATTCTAAGTTCTGGACATGATTTGAATTATTATATGAATCTATTTTTGAGTTCTTCATATGATTATCGCTTGTTTATACTATTGTAAATATTGATGATTGATTGATGGATTGTTTAGGTGGCCAAATAAATTGATTTATTGATTCAATCTAATGCTAGTATTGAATTAGTAGATAAGTAATTGTCTAGTAATTCTTACACACATAGAGAACACAAGACCTTGCAAAGGGATTATGTGGAGCAATTGTGTGTATAGACAACACTAGTAAGTGGACCTGATCAAAGAATTTAACCGCTAGAATTAACCTATAAATTCTCAAAATATAAAGCATTCGACCAAATTACACTTAGAGTGATCTACTACTATGTGGTTTAGACGAATAGAATCCGCTAGTCGAGAACTTCCGTATCTTGTGACATAGGAATTTTGGGGATAACACTGATCTAGCTGTTATTCTATAGTTGGTGATAATTTGTAATTAACAATGAATAGATAAGTATACTATCTTGATGATTGTTTAGTAACGAAGAAGATTCCTCGATCAAGTCTCTCTCTATTGCTTAGAAATTTACTTGCAATTGATTTCTTAATTACTTTACTTTATAAATCTACAACAAAACCCCCCTTTGTGACATTTTTGACAACTAAAACTCCTTGCTCTTCGTGGAACGAACTTGACTTCCATTATATTACTTTTTAATTGAGTGGAAATAAGATCATTAATTTGTTGCACCTACGACACCATCAAATTTTGGTGCAACTGCCGGGGAGCAGTCGATAGCTTTAGTTGTTATTTATTTGCGTTTAATTTTTGTTTTTAGGTTTTATTGTTAGCTTTTAATTTTCTTTTCTAGATTTTTAACTTCAGGTGCTTGATCTCGGGCTCCTAGTTATCGTGCCGGTTATCAACAGTGCAGTATTACTACTCGAAGGGGAACAATTCTACAAGATCCATCTTCAACAGAGATGGGTGCTCCTCCACCTTCTGAGGAGAAGCTGTGAGATTTAACATCTTCATACTTAGGCCCTTTATCTAAAATTCCTATTTTCTCAGCCGATACAGACATAATTTATACATATTTATCGTCTAATTTATATTTATTACTATTTATAATTATATTAATTTTACCATTTTATTATTTGAATAGTGGTTCGTATAAAATCTAAAATTATGAATAAATACGGTTAAATTGGCTACTTTAGCAATAGAATTCATCTTCTTATTTACAATGCTGGTTTATGGATGGTGGAGTTGACAGTGGAGACAGACAACACGAAAACTAACGTGGGAGGAGACTTTTCTTTAGTCTCTGACGCGAAGAGAGATTGGGTCTTGTACTCATTGTTTTCTATTTGGTATACATAAAGAAGTGGCAGACAAAGGTTGAGAAGGTAGTAAGTGTGGCTCAATATCAGTTTTGAGAAGGTATACGTGACTAGAGGAAGGTATACGTGGCTAGAGGAGTGGGGTGCAGTAACTTTCGGAGTCGGAGAAAAAAGAAGTAGGCTTCTATTGGGCGTACAAAGTAGGTAAAAATGAGGTGGTCGGTGGTTTGGAGTGACGTGGCTAGGTTGGAGTGGTTGGTGGAGTAGAGAGTATAAAAGAGAATAGAGCAGATAGAAGGGGGAGTTCGGATTGGGGGACTTTTGGCTTTTCTCTGACGGCGTCACTAGTGTCGAGGGTTGTGTACAGAGAGGTGTAATTGGGTTAGCGGCTGTAGATAGGTTGGAGAGATACGGAGGCAGACTTCTTTTGGGGTTTTAAAACGAAGGGAGTTCTGGTTGGTGGAGTTGAGGCTGAGTTCTGGAGGCGGAAAGATTTCAGTGGCAGAAAGAGAGAGGAAGAAGCCGATCCACTATCGGGTGGGTATCAACGGTTTAGTTTTTTATTCTCTTGTATTTATTTTCATGGGTTTAAAGAAATCTATTGCCATGTTCTAATTGTTTCGTAACTAGAGCTTTGTTATTGAAACCATTTGGGGTATTAGACTAATTGAAAATTGAATTATTTAGCACAAAGACCATTATGATTTGAATAAGATTAATCTTGATTATTGTTTATTGATTTATCGAAAAATCAGTTGTTGCTTCACCGGTTTATACAATATAATAACTTTTGAGCATAATTAATCGGGCCACAAATATATTTGTATTATTATTTGATATTTCATGCTTGGTTGATTTCTTTGATGGAGTTTTCTTAGAATTGCAAGTATTGTTTGTGAGCCAATATTTAGTTTCGTATAATTTTCTCGCTAACGCAATTCGGTGGTGTATGCTGAGACTTAAAGATTTTGATGCGCCATGCTTAGGGTGTCCCAGTGATATTTGCGACTCTAATACATATAATAGGTGATGTCGATAGAACGAACAATAGATAAATATTCAGGAATTATGTTTTATTTCAGTAATTGAATAGAAATAGTGGTGGATACTATAAACCCTGGTTACCGATTCTCCCAGTGCATTTATATTATTAGTTTAGTTTATTTTTCTTGTTTTATCTTTATTCTAAAAAACAACAACATCATTTCTAGTTAGTCAATTAGAGATATTGATTACAATATTATCCCCGCTCCCTGTGGGTTCAACCCGTATTTGCCTCTTCTACATTGTAGACGTCGTACGACTGCGGTTATTATTATATAGGTTTCTCAGAATCCTATCATTAGCTGCCTGTAGGTAGATGAAGCCACATGTTGAACCTTGATCTATTAAGATCTTTTTGCAGGTCCAATGGTATATAGATAATTCTATCACCAGAGCATCTGAATGTGGGTGATCGACTCCGATGATGTCTTCGGTGGTAAAAGTTATCTCCGCTGGTGGTAGTTATATCTTTACATCTTTGATGCAGTCCAATGGAGTTGATGTTTTTCCTTTTTTTTTCTTCCGCTCAGATCTAATTTTACTTTATCTCATCTTATATCAATTGTATTTATCATGTTGATGCCTTTTGGAATCATTTTCGATTGAGGGTGTATGCCACTCTTTCGTTATTCCTTCTAATGATATTTTGTAAATCTTACATATTTGCTTTTTTATCCTTCTCAATAGATAGACATTAGTTAGTTCACAACATCTGAATCGATTATACTCGTATTTTCTATTTAGTAGATGATAGACTATCTATGATATTTGGTACTAGCTAAGATTTGGATTCAAGGTTATTAATTATGCTATGATATGCTAATTAAAGATCATTTCCTCATCATACCGAGATTTAGAAAATTTTAAAGAGATAATGACAATAATGTGATGAATTAGTCTTGTCTACGGTGAAACATGTTTATTTTGCATAAATATTATTATGGAATAGATAGAAATATTCGATTTCATCATAATCACCCTCAAAGTGCTCTTGAAATCAATTTGATTGTTGGATTAAATGCTTTATCTAGCTAAAAATAATAGATTTAGCTTTTTATGCAAGTTAAGTTTCAAAATAGATGCCGGGAATCAGATTTGTTACGGTAAAATTAAGGTTTTGCAAAATTATATATGAACTTAAATTTTTTTTAAAAATTCAAATCTTTAAATCATTTATCTGTAACTTATTGTAGTCATGCATATATAATATCATCAAGATTATTGAATTAAATCAAGATATATTTTAAACTTATGCAAAAACTTCTCTAAAGTCGATGACGACATATTTTTTCGTCACGATCACCGTAATTGTTGGTCGATTTGTACAATCAAATTGTTGCTCCATCATCATCTATATGAATCATCGTTATGTCAATATATTATGATCATGAAAAGGTAATATATTAATTAGATCTGAATTCTATATAACTTTAAATTTCAAAACCATAAGAAATCTTCGTAGTAACCATAAGATTATGATGTTAAGCTATTTTTGAACTCTTTGAAAATATGTATTGCTATTAATTTTAGATGAAACCATCCAGTATTCTAATTTGTAATCTTTGAAATATGTAAAATCAAAAGAATATTTCATCAGAAGTGATTTTGAAGAATCAAATACTCAAAATATATATGAAAGTATGATTTTAACATGAAATTATATTGAAATAATAGTTTCAAAGATGTTTCTAGCGCCAATTTGCTGGTCAGGATTCATATCTTCATAATATTCAAATACAGGTAGAGAATGAGATTTGCTTTGGTAATTCACTAGTATTGTCTAATTAACTGTTTAAAATCTATAACCTTAATCTTGGGTTTCTGTACTCTATAATGGAGTTTTCCGGAAGAATTGGAGAGGAAGAAACCAAATAGGAGAGAGAAATTAAAGATTAAGTTTATTAATGAATGAATTCTTAGTTTATAAAATAAACCTTTTGGGTTATATATACAAGAGATGATCTATATGTTATTCGTGTGATCAATGAAGACCAATTACATATCGTGCATTACCGGGAGCCAACAGATCACTTTTACATTTCCCGCCTCATAGATGGAGGCGCTCGATCTTCACTGTTGTACTTTCTAGCTCTTCAGGTACTCATCTTACCAGCTCTTGGATATCTCAACTATATTAAACTCCGAAGTCCAGGTCTTCGATGTCCGTTAGCTCTCCGTTCCAGATGCTCTATTCTTTATCTCCCAGGTGTATTCTATAAATAGTTGTAATCTCGTGTATACGACTCGAGCTAATATCTCATGACCTTAGCTGTTGTCACGTGATTCAGGCAGTTAGAGATCTCGACTCTGGATTTCTTCTTAGCTTCCAACTATTGGCATTTATAGCTTCCATCTATTGGTAGATGCGATATCTTTTCATCTAATATATTACAACCTAATCCTTTCTCTCAAAACAGATAAAAAATCGGAAATTTTTTAGTTCAAACCAATATAGTCCATACCGGCCGGTACGACCGAAATATCGTCGGTTTTACCTGTATCGGGCCTCACCCGATACGAAATATCCGATATTGCTAGAACAATATTTGACCGAAAATATCGGCTGATATTGACCGGTACGAGTTGACCGAAATGTTCGATATGGACCGGTACGGCCGATTTTCAATTAAAAAATATTCCAAAAAAAAATAAAGAAAATCCTTTTCATTGTTCTAGGGTTTTTAATTGTTACTCATGTTTTTTATGGTATTTTAGAAAAATGAGTACTAGTTTTATATCTTAATAGGTCTAATATGGAAAAACGTTTGATATAATAATTATAGGTATAAAATATGTGGACCGATATTTCGTCGATATTTGAAAGCGAAATTTCCCCGGTACAAAGGCGTACCAGTGTATCGCTCTCGACCGGTATGAACAGAAATCCCGTATGTACTACATTGGTTCAAACCAATTTTCTTTTCGAATCACTTTTGGAAAAAAAATTTAAAAAAATCTGGGTTCAATGTAGACATGAACGACGGCCGATTATTCTTTAAGTTTTTCATGGGTTCAGAACTTTTTTAAAATTTTATGGGTTCAAGAACAATCGACCAATGTAGATATGAATGACTACCGATTTATCTTGAAGTTCTTTGTGGTTGAAGAACATTAACACAAAATCCGCCAATATAAAAATTCATATTGGCCGATTGTAGCTTTAAGCATATACCATTTTTTTTCTGTTGTTTTTTTATACTACAATCGACGAATATGAATATAAACATGTTCCTAAGGACATACTCAATCAGAGAATAAATATGATTTCATACTTATTCTAATGCCGAGTATAATGTATACTCGAACTGAAAATGAGTATGAAATCATACCCACTCTTAACTTGAGTATGAATTTGAATATGTAGATTAAAGAGTGGCTAAATTGAGAATCACACAATATGGACACATATGATGGCCGATTGTGCTTGATGTTTTTCAACATTAACACATAATCGGTCGGTATGGAGATCCATATCAACCGATTCTGGGTAAAAGCAAATTGTCATTTTTTTCTATTTGTTTTTTAGGTTATAATCGGTCGATATGAATATCAATATCAACCGATTCTAGAGTGTGATTTTTTAAAATCGGTTGATATGAGAACTTGTATACACCAATTCCTCATATTCTCCGTAAATGAAGAACATCAAACCAGAATCGGCATACATGTGTCATCGTATCCACCGATTCTAGTTTGATGTTCTTAAAAAAAAACAAATTTTCTCATATTTTTCATGTTTTAAATATTCATTAACAACAATTAATTTTACAACTAAAAATAATCAATTCACAATTAATACTATTAATAAACACTAATTAATCAAAATATATTAGCCCAAAACAAAAATAATTGGATAATTTTTTTTTTTACTTCAAAATATCCTCTTTTAGCTTTTAATGGTAAGCCTCGAATAAAATAAATAGGCCTTATATTAGCCAGGTGAACAAAAAAAAATAAACATAGGCTCAATCCTGTTGCCTGAGCCAATTACTAGGGAGCATGTTCCTTAGTTTTATTTTTGAATCATACATGTTTCTAGTTATACATAGGCAACGTTTTTTATCTTGTTTTCTTTTTCTTCTTCCTTTGTTTCTTTGTTTTGATTTCTGTTGTTGCTCCTGTTTTTTTCTTCTCTTTTGGTAATATATGATCCTTATTCACAAAAAAAGACAACAAAAAGCAGTAAGAAAATGGATAAAATAGAAAACCTGCTACCTTGTCCTAAACAAACCTAATGCAGTAAACAATCGTCTCTGCGAACCCACGTTATTGCATTGGACTAGCATAGTTTACACAGTAGTGACTTGGATGACTTTTGGCATAGTATATTCTATTGAACGTGAACCTCTATTTTTCTTCTTTTAATGAGATGCGAGAATTCTACATTCACAAGGGCAATCAAACTCTAATCTCTCCCACATTATGAAAGAGGGAATACAAATCTCCACTGTACCAGTAGTGTGTTTTATTGAACTGTAATTCTATGAATTGACAGGAAGAAAGTCGTTTAGACACTTAACAAGTCTCATATTTTGTGTGATTGTAGTCTTTTTTATGGATAAAAACAAATAAATCATTAAGTTCCAGAAGATAGGACTCGGAACCTAAATGACTCTGTTGGCGGTGGGTCACAAAGCTAATGACTATCACTAGCCATCCTCATTTTGTTCACTCCAAGCATGGGATTTCAATGTCAAAAAGGTTATGATATGGTCTCAAAGGTAGTCAATTACACATGTTCTACTATGTTCTCTCACCTACAATTACAAAACCAAATTCATACTACAAATTTGCGCATAATATGATGGCCGCTAGATGTTTCTTACTAACCTATGATTATTATATAAAATGACATCAAACATTAATCTGCACAAAAATCAGTTCAAATGTTTTAACGGACTTGCACTCGAATGCGAGTGTTATATATCCCCTGAATTAGCACAGTGACAAAAACTAAATCAAAATGCGTAATCGCTTTGAAATATTATTCCCAAAAAAACTGATCCAATTTGCATACTTTTGGATTCCTTAATTTCCATGTAAGCTGTATGATTTTCAGTTTACTGGCGTGGTGAATAATACAGTATAAGACATGATTATGACTAAGAGTTTAGATTTTAGTAGATATTTCGATCCTCGTATAAGAGATAACGCAACTTAAGGGACATCTTTCCCACAAAAAGAGATGACTGCCATCTAACAGACTGATGTCAACACGTGCTACACAACCCTGGTTCATTTTTCATACCTAGGAGAAGGATAGTTTTGTCTATATGCCATTATTGGAGTGAGAAAAATAGGATAACACTAGATAAAAGATCGTTCATATCGATGCACAAGAATTCAGGATCGTAAACCTTACACTCAACAAACAAGGGAGTGTGCATGTGCAATGCATTGGTTGTTTAAGATCTAAAAGAGTACTAAACGTAACTAAAAAAATTAACAAAGAAAACAAAAGTTGTATTCATAAAATGTGCTTAAGTTTTAATCTGTCTTAATGGATTATATTTGTGTCTGCAGTTGAATTGATCATAATGTAAGTTTTCATTTAGATAGGACCCCGCAGACCTCTTCCCAGCTCCGTCCCTGAGTGCTTGGCATGGTAACCAGTCCGAATCCAAATGGGAATAGGGGATCGAAGGGCTTGTCACCCACATTCATCGGAAACTGATCAACAGTCTTGAACCAGGTGCGTGCAAGCTTACCTGTAAACCCATAATCACCAAATTGAACATCAGCAACACTTTGACCTTCACTACCTAATTAACCTTGCTGCCACTAGTGCATTCATTTTGGCCAAGTATGGTTGTATGACGACAGGTCTGCCAGAGACAATAACAACTACACATTTGATGGCTCCACAAATATTGTTAATCATGATAGGGCTAGGCATGGAGATGGTAAGGTTCAAGCTATCGCCAAATGACTCTGCATATGGATGTTCACCCACAACAACGATAGCGTAAGAGAATTCGTTTGACTTGGCAAATTCTGGATCAGGGTTTTCACTGAAAACTACTTGAGTTGTTGCATAAACGGTTTTTCTGATTGCCTGGAGTATCGTTGTACCTGGTCATGAGTATAATTCTTTCAGGTGAATTTGAATGACAATGGATTTAATCAAGAGTGGTGCATATAGGAAATGTACTTACCAACTGTGAGGTCATTTCCAATAGTTCCTTGCCACGTGCTTGTCCAGCCACCGCATTGATAGCCAAGGTTATCGGCATGACTTCCTGCTACAAGAATCTTTGGTGCCTTTTTGGGGAGTGGCAACAATGTCTTATCTGCAGATTCTCCATTCTTCAATAGTACTAGGGATTTCCTCACAGCTTCCCTTGCTAATTCTCTATGCTCCTGTAAGAAAAGAGGGACAGAGTTGACGGAACGATTAGCGATAACACTAGTGATTTCCTCACAGCTTTCCTTGCCAATTCTCCATCCTCACAATTTTGCTGAACCAGGATCACGAATACTGCAGTGCCATCAAACTCTATCATTCGAAATAAATGTTCATTCAAAAGCAACTGACCTGGCTCCCAAGATGGTCAACCAGGCTAAGATCAGCCATTGGGTTCTCAAAGATTCCCATGGTGAACTTTACCCTCAAGATTCTTTTAACAGCATCATCAATTCGACTTCTCGAAATGACATTGTTTTTCACATGGTGGGTCAGAACATCAGCAAATTCCGTGTAGTTGAAGGGAATCACGAACTGCAATGAAGTGCAAAACGATATTAGAAAATAAAATGCTTCACAGGAACTTACAAGCAAGTGAGAAGCAAACAATTTAAGCTTCAGAATAAGGAAAACTTATGTTATATGTTTGAAAACACTTTCTATGAGCTTCTTGTGGGTGGAACTAGAAAAACACGCGATTGATCCTTAGATTTTCTGCAACAAACATTATTGACTAAATGTACAGGCCCTTCATAAGTAATAGGCCAATTCACTCGTGACTGACCATGTCAATGTCAGCTTGAACTGAATACGAGTAATTTGCATGCTCTGGAGGGATGATTGTTGGAGAAAATGAACTTAAAATGAAATTAAAATGATTTAATGGTCTTCGTAGGAATGGATCTTAGGACTATTGGGTCACTAAGATACACTAGCTCATTTTCACTTTGCTTGTGAATGAAGAACCTTTAGTCTCACATTGAAGAGACTAGAGATGAGTTCTCCCTTTATTACTATAAAAAATGCAACTAAGGGAAGGCCCTTAGGGTTTAAAAATTTTGGTGGTTGGAGAAGGACTAAGGCAATGGGCTAGTTGGTGCACACATACTCTTCACACATGTGCGGTGCTTCGTACCCATGCTTGGGGAGCTTGCGGTTCAATTAAGACTTACGTTTTTGAAATTATTTCTTAAATTCTGTTTTAAATGTGGGGGCGTTTGACCCGGCTAAAATTAAGGTGTTTTATTGAGATAATATTTTATAATCGTTTTATTACCGTTTCAAATTAAAATCTGACTCTTAATTACCGTGATTAATGCACGAAATTAATTTTAATCAATACAAAATTATTCTCATTAATTACTCCACTAATTTCAGCCATCTTTTGGCTATAAAAGAAAAACGAGTTTATCATTTTAAACTACTCCAGAAGCAGCTAATATCTTGTTGTTAAGTTCTTGAGGGTAATTAGTATCATAACGGACAGTTCTATCCTGGACACATCTTCTCTGTTGGGGTATAACATCTCTCATTATTGAGGAGTACCCGAGAACTATTGTGTTAAGGACAATTTGTTGAGTAGATGGCTCTGTCCTCGTGTGTGCATCAACATCAGAGTGTAGTGATTTCTCTAACGTTAACAGTTTTTTTCTGTTTAGTTTTTTCCATTGTTGCAGAACCAACAGTGATCTTGTCAATAGCATCCATGAATAAGATGCTAGTCTCCCTTCCTGCTGAATTAGTTGAACTTTAAATTGTGAAATCCACAAGCATAATTTTAAAGAAAGTGATTTTTACCCTGAAATGGACGAAATTCTTGAAAATAGCAGTTATAAGATTCATGTTAGCATGCATTTTACCCCATTCCAGCTCGAAAGTGAGACCATGATAGTTGAAATACCCTTGATAATTGAAGTATAGAATCCTGGCATGTGAATACTGAGCAATCCATGTGCATCTATCACCGTTTATTTTCATTGATACCTTTGGTGGTGCCATCATCGCCCACATAGTGCTTTACACAAGCTGCGACATTTTTGCTGCATAGCATAAGCAATGTATTAGTATAGGTCTAATATATATGGTGTTTTGCTTCCACAGTTATTTGTCAATTTCAGAAACTTTGAGATCATGTCATGTCATGTGCGGCAGAATGACCAATGAAAATGTTATAACTTATAAATATGACAGATCCTGGAGAAAAGGACTCCAGATGACTTGTTACATGCTAAAAAAGGTTAAGGATTTGGTAGTTATTGGTTGCTAGATGCCACAAAGAAATGGAAGAAGAATGTCATTCAGATTTGAGTGATAGACATCAGTGCTCTTACTTTCCAGCGGCAACAAAGGGAACACCTTTTCGGGAATTTGCAGGGATTTTTCCTTGTAAATCAGATATGATCTCAGTCATTTGCTGCACAATTTTGTGATCTTCACTATAACTCTCATAACATCGACCCCATCTTGGGTCTCTGCAAACCTGAGTGGATGAAAATGGAAGATCAGGGGCAATGGAAATACTGTAAAATTTAATACTTAGCTGAAAGGTTAGAGTGCAGTTCAAATTGAGTTAACTTATCCTGTTGTTTTTGTTTACACACCCTATGCATGGAGCAAAAACATAAGAATGCCTGTAGCTCTAACTTCCAGAGCAGTTGCAGCTCCAATCTTCCTGATGAGCACAGGATTCCTGGAGGACAATCATTTTAATGGACCAAAATAGAAGAACATGAATGCAAACTATAAACACCTTATTATGTCCAGGTAATTTCAAAAGGAGGGTGTCTGGAAATGTATACTCTTTAGCTAGTTAGCATCAAGTTACCTGGTCATGCCAAGCCCAACATTGTGCGGAAAGATAGTTGCATTGTAGACGTTATTGTTCCCATGAACAGCATCAATCCCATAAATCATCGGAATCCCAAGATAAATAGACAAAGAACCTTTCTGGAAATTATTTACCATATTAACTGATGCAGATCGGAAGCGTTAAAATATGATAAAGTTTTGCAGCGGAAAATAACCGATAAAATAGATAGAAATTGATAGAAGTTAGTTGATCTTCAAAGATATATCTTAACATCTAGGGGTTTATTTAGACTTCGTTAATTCACTACGAATAACGACTATTAGATATGAGATTAGTATTAAGACTTCGGGGCAAATCCAACTATAAATAAAAATCAAAATCAATAAACTCAACAAGTTTAATGAAAATAAAATAATTTTAATTAATAAAAAATTCCCTTAATTTTCGTTTTTGGAACTCCTTATATAGATAACTCATACTAAAAAATCATAAACTTATCAAAAACCTAAAACCTTGTTTTACCTTAAATGATAAATTCAAAAATTAATTATTTTCCTCCACCACTTGTTACACTCCCTAGTCGAAAACGAGTTCTATTGGTAAATTTTGACACAATATAACATATATTTGTATAACATTGTTGCAGTTAATAGGTTAAGACTTTAGAGTTTTATCAATGAAATGCTTTTTCACCACATCTGCAGTTGCAACAGTTCTTTCTATCTGTGACATTTGACCAATCTTCTCCTTGAGAGTCATCCTCTTCATCAAGTCCTTGATTCGAACACCTCATCCTCTTCATCAAGTCCTTGATTCGAACACTGGATGTTTAGGATCTTTATATTTCATGTATTCTGCTTCTGCAATGGATGCGCAACAACACAATAGTAGGAACCCCAACATAGGGACAGTATTTCTTGCCATTGCTAACTAGTTTGTTTGTAATCCTGACAGATGCACACAGTGTAATTTCTTAATAGAAGCTTGATCTTTTATTGTTCTTATGCAATTTCAGCTTAATCTCACTTCCTGGTCTTCTAGAGTTCTAGTAGTTGAAAGATACAGCTTTCCATTGTGGAGTTTTTAATTAAGGGAGAACTCGATGAACTTAACGAAACGAGATTAACAGTCCATTACGGAGTTTTTTTGTCATTTTCCTTTTCCACGGAGCTACTAGGTAATAGTGTGTGAGTATTGTAAATGTGTGAGGTGTGTGTGTGCAAGGAGTGTGTGAGATATCTGTGTGTGAGAAGTGTTGAGTATATAAACTCACAAGAGTCCTGTATACAGTTATCATCTAATTCATTTCAATCAATTCATTTGATCAAACCGTTAGCAGAATCAATGTAGAATTCTTGTGATTCTATCATGGTATCAGAGCCATCAGTCTCAGAGATTTTAATTTCTGAGCATATCGATCTTAATTTCTTCTGCTGTTTCTTCAACTCTTCTTCACATTCAAAAGATATTTCATCTTCAACTAATCCTCTATTTCATCTTCAATTGAATTGGGTGTTCAGTTTTCACAATTAGGTTTGATAAGGTTTCTTGCATTCCGGTTCTACATTGAAGTTTGATATTTCTTGTATTCCTGTTCTACATTGAAGTTTTTGATAAAGTTACCTGTATATGAAGATTTGTTACAGACATTGCTGAGAAGTTAGATTTGATCCTGATGTTTCTACTGCAACGTCTTCAAAGGAATTAAGCATGACTCTCAGGTATGAAATTTGATTTTCTCACTTGTGCTCCTGGATTCATGGATTTCTTCTGATTCTTGGTATAAATCTTGATTCTTCAACCTCAACTGTTAAAATTGAATCTCTACTGGTAATCTTAATCTCAATCTGTTGATTACTTTATTCTTGATTTCATGTGTTCAATTTCTACATCACTATCTCAACAATTTTCAGTTTCATCAACAAACACTGTTTTCATCATAACTAGTTTCTAACCTAGTTCTTTTATCAAGTCCTATTGGTACTGATTCCTGAATCTATTTGATCTGAGCATACTAATTTCTGCTACAAGAGTTAGTTAGAGAGAGGCTTAATTTTGTTCCATTGAATAGTGAAGAGAGTTTCTTCTTAAATTCAGTAGAAATTTGGGGGTATGTGTATGAGTTGATTATTTGCTGCACTACAATGTGCTTAATCTTGCTTTGGTTAGCTTTTCCTCTCTTAATCTTGCTTTGGTTAGCTTTTCCTCTCAACTTTACTTTGGTAAAGTCCTCATCATGTGAGAGATCATGAGTGTGTTGTCTTGCAATTTTCATGATGAATCTGAAGATAATGTTCTGGAATTGATTTTGGTGATGGTACTGGTGTACAAATTGGAGTTCTTCTTTGTTGAGTTTGTATATACTCATTATACAACCTACTGTTCTTCATTATCTTAGTTAGGTGTTTCTCGGTTTTTCGTCCATAATAAAGACTTTATTTCTTCAACCAATTCTTGAATAACTTTCTGAATAAGATTTTCTGAATCTCTTAAGACAGTATTTTTCTTGAAAATATGCACAATATTTCTGCCACCGGTAGTACCACGATGATAGTCAACAAATTCTTTCAGATCTATAAATCCATCACCTGTATCTATTTCATCCATCATTTCTTTTAATTCTTCTGGTGATGTCTCATATCCAAGTGTTTTTAATACATCTGATAACTCTGTGCTTGATAATCTTTCCATCTCCATTTGCATCAAATCACTTGAATACACCTTCAACTTCTTCCATGTTTTCTAAGGATACTGAATATTTCTTGCCACTACTATTCATCTTTCTTTCTTTACCATGATAAGCAAGTCAGAAGGCTTTTCCATGACACTGTTTCCCTCAGTACTCTGAGGAGCATTAACCCCATGGAATTCAAAATAAAGGGTTGAACCTAATCTATATTGAGATTTGGCACCTTCTTTGTTTATATCAGACAATGAGGAAAGAAAGTTACTGAAGCTATTATTGAAGGACTTGTAAAGGATAATTATTACTCATACGTTCAAGCTTTACTGATCATGGAAGAACTACGCATGGAGGAAGGCATAAGAAGCTACGAACAAAGTGAACTACAAACCCTGAACAAATCGTTGTGGACGAAACAGAAAAGCGGGATTTGATAAAGATTACAAAACATGGATTAGTAAATATGATTCGATGATGATTTCTGGTCTGAAATGATTTTGATATCTAGACAACACTGGGCTAGTGGAGCTATTAGAAGATTTGGGTTAAAACTAGAAATGGAGTGTTGGTTGCTTTCAGTGAAGAAGAAATGGAGTGTTAAGAGAAATGCAGAAGAGAATACTGAAGAAGAAATGTTCTTCTCGTTATTTGATTGAATGAAACTTTACAATTGCTTGCATATGAGAATGTGACTGATGCATAAAGGGGGAAACACGTGACGCACATGAGAGGAGCGACAGACTGAGCACTAGACAGTTCGCCCTAAAGTCTATACAGTGGACAGGTGTATGCCAGCATGTGATGATGTCGACAGATGAGTAGCTTCACGTGGTGTATGCTAGGCTGTTAATTGAGTAGAGTCATCTAATAATAGAGTAGAGTCAGCTAAGTAACAGAAGCTAGTAGAAGCTAGATGTATTGTCGCTGTCAACCATGTCTAGTTGACTCTACTATCTGCCTTACGTACAACTATTCTGATGAATCACGTGTTTCTTACTTCACGAGCAGCACCATGAGATTTTCAGTCCTGCTTCATAAATGTGTGAGGTGTGTGCGAGGAGTCCGTGCAATCTCAAGTAGCTTCTTCAACCTCCTTGAGTTTGAGGGTAGGTAATAGTGTGTGAGTATTGTAAATGTGCGAGGTGTGTGTGGGCAAGGAGTGTGTGAGAAGTGTTGAGTATATAAACTCATAAGAGTCCTGTATACAGTTATCATCTAATTCATTTCA
This sequence comes from Papaver californicum, assembly GCA_023531435.1. Classification (NCBI taxonomy): domain Eukaryota; kingdom Viridiplantae; phylum Streptophyta; class Magnoliopsida; order Ranunculales; family Papaveraceae; genus Papaver; species Papaver californicum. The sequence goes on along the minus strand of JAJJMC010007942.1, from coordinate 4,102,845 downwards.
ATCAATTCATTTGATCAAACCGTTAACAGAATCAATGTAGAATTCTTGTGATTCTATCACTAGGCACCTACTAAATTATCATTATCTTCCCAACTTGGAAGCATCAACCCCTTGAAAACATTTAAACAATTACATACAAATACAAAATGAATAAGGGTTCGCATGTGATATATTTGAACCGCATTTTGCTCTAGGTGAATTAGTAGCCTGGGAGTTCTAAATCTTGTGTTCGAGTCTATTCTAAGGCTGACAATCGCACTTCATTAATCAGTAGAATTGGGATTTTTAGGTTTTGTTTCTGTGTCTGATCTCTATCTATAATCTATATATATAACTCTAATCTATAGCCAGTAACACTAATCTAATCCATAGCTTTAATCTCACTAATTTAATCTAACTATTAACACTCCATTAACTCTACTAATTGAATAGATGAGCCCTTAAATCAATAGGGACATTTTAGCCATATAATAATCTGGATAAGGAGGATTAGGAGTAAAATAATCTTTTTTTTATTTTGTTTTAGGGTACATTAATTAAATATCCATCGAAATGAAATGAAACCCTTAGTAAATATCCTACACATTTAATTATACCTCTACCTTTTATAAATTTTATCCATTTAAAAATAAGTTACTTTAATATCTTCATTTATAGTACTCCCTCCGTTTTTAAAAGGTAGACAAGTTTCTAAAATGTAGACAATGTTTTTATAAATGGATATGTTAAAAAGATAAACTTATTTCGATTTAAAAAAATCATATATTATTAGTTTATTAATTTATCCATGGAGGGACCAATATCTTTCACCTTTTTATCTAATATCTAATGAAAAGGACCATCTAAAACAAGAAGGACAAATTAGTAAAAAAAAAGAAAAAATGATTGAGATGATTGGTTTTTTTAATGTTTGTGCTAAACCAAACAAGCCTATCATTTAAAAACGAAGGGAATATAACTTTTTCCTTATCTATCCATATAACATCTTTCTTCATTTCAAAAAACAACAAATTCATTTTTCTATTACTTGACCACCACCATCACCAACACCTTTCACCACCACCACCACCACTAACATTCCAACACCACACCCCCACCACCGCCAATATTCCACCAACACTAACATCCCACCACCAACATTCCAACACCATACCGCCACCACGCCACTCCACAAACACCACCACCACCACCACCATTCCACAAACACCTCTACCACCAACACTAACATCCCACCACCAACACCACACCACCACCACCATTCCACAAACACCACAACCACCAACACACACCACCACCACTCCAGAAACACTACCACCATTCCACAAACACCACCACCACCAACACACACCACCACCACTCCAGAAACACTACCACCATTCCACAAACACCACCACCACCACCGCTAGCACCACCACCAACTCAAGCCAAGTTGATACCAAAATCTTGCGTCAACAAGCCAAGTTGACACCAAAAATCAGGTGTTAACAACCCAAGCTGACACTAAAATTGAAAATTCAGAAATAATTATGTTGTTGACATCATAATCTGGTGTCAACCTTGGTTGTTGAAATCAAAACTGAAAATTTAGAAAAAAAGTTAATGTTGTTGACATCATAATCTGGTGTCAACAAACCAAGTTGACACTAAAAACTGGTGTCAACAAGCCAAAGATGACACAAAAATTAAAAATTTAGAAAAAGAAGTTATGTTGTTGACATCATAATTTGGTATCAACAAACCCAAGTTGACACCAAAATCTGGTGTCGACAAGCCAAAGTTGATACCAAAATTAAAAATTCAGAAAAAAGTTATGTTGTTGACATCATAATCTGGTGTCAACAAATCCAAGTTGACACTAAAATTTGGTGGTGTCAACAAGACAAAGTTGACACAAAATTAAAAATTCAGAAAAAAAAAAAAGATATGTCGCTCGCATCATAATATGGTGTCAACAACCCAAAGTTGACACCAAAATCTGGTGTCAACAACCCAACTTGATATCAAAATTAACATACAAGGATGAGTGAACCTGACGTGAATCGAACACACATTTTATGACGTGGAGTCAGTTGTGCCACCATTGCACCACAAGTTCGTCTAATATAGCTACTTCAATGTTTTTGCAGTTCAATTTCATAATATTCAAGCAAATGAAATTACTAAATGATCTACAAATGAACTAGAACACTAACATTAAATTGACCGAAAAAAAGATGATTAGCTCTCTACATACCTGCAATAAACCTACAATAAAAAAAGATATATTTAGTTTACACCCTTGCTTATAAAAGCCATACAATTACCTAGTAGTGTCGTTTACTAATTAAAAGTACTAGTGATACAACATCTAATTCATGTTACAGTGAACACGAAAATGCTAGTTATCCTCCACCCATGTCCCCCACTCCTTTCCCCCATGAGATATCATTGAGATAGTGATCTAATGCAACACAAAGGGGATCCCTGTTAATCTCAAGGAAGGGGATCAAGGGGCTAAATTTTGACACCTCATGGGGGAAATTTATGGGGGGGGGAAATGGGGATAGGTAGTACTGCCGTGGAAAGTAGTCAACTGTGGAAAACTAGAAGTATCCTAAGGAAAACTAAAAATTGATGGAAACTATATTGTTCAGTAGATATCATCGACTTGATATCTTGATAAACTTAATAGGAAGACTACATATATATATATATATATGATAGATAGCTTGGTAAATAGGAATGAAACTTTACCTCCTTGTGAATCCCCCCATGAGCCAGCCTTGTTTTACAATGCTTGAATTCTCCCAGCAATAGATCATAACAAATTCAAAAATACTAAAATGAATAAATAAATAAATAAAACATAACCAAGTAGCACAACTGAAAAAATGTGCACATCAAAGAAACAGTCATAAAAAAGTTATAAATATCAAATATGCGACGGTTTTCGGAATGTTGGTGCAAAAACATCCAATGGAGATCTCCGACAGGTCCGCCGGTTGTAGAAGCAAACAAGTATGAATATTGCATGAGGGTTTTCGGAATGTTGGTGCACAAACATCCAATGGAGATCTCCGACAAGTCTGCCGGTTGTAGAGGAAAACAAGTAAGAATATTGCATGAGGATCCCTCCGGTCTAAGAAACATTTTATAATTCAGTTGTGGTTACTCCTTATGCAGTTCCTGTAATTGCAGGCCCTTAAGTTTGATCAAATAGTTCATAAAGCTACATAAGGATGATATAATTAAACATCTGCTAAGGTAGAATGACATTTCAAGTGAAAGGTACATGAAAATGGAAAACCGTGATAAAAAATTGTAATTATGATTCATCTAATTTAATTTTAGCAATTCATGTTTCAAATCCAACTTAACAACACCGTTTTTTAGCATAATTTTCAACAAAAAAACTAGTCACAGAAATATAAAATTGAGCAAGACAGTGACTTATTCTACCTTAGCAGGTGTTTAATTAAACACAAGAAAATATAAAAGCAGTATAAGCAAAAACTCAATCAAATGAAATTAGAAAGCATAAAAATGGGTACCTACATATTTTTCATGAAAATTGCAACATGGACAAATTTATAACGACAACTACCAGCAACTCTATATATTATATATACCCAACATTCAATTTTGGTATCAACAACTACCAGCAACTCCATTAAGCTTTATACAACTACAAATATTAGGATCAGTACAAGCCCTTTCCCATCCACACCTAGCGACTCTTACGGGGAGCTTCATATTTTTGAAAAATGGAGTAACAAATTACTAACTTCCAGGCCAACTATAATCTAAACGAAAATTGAACTAGTTAAAATATTGAAGCAAAAATCTAAGAACTTAATTTCTATTGACGAAACCTCAAACCCGGTTAATTGTCAATGGAGACTGCCCTTCAAGACGTTTCAGGCCAAACTTAAAAACATGATCCAAAGCTCCATGTTCAACACCGAAAACAGAAGCAACAATTTTAGGCAAGTAGATTACGAAATTACCACCAGCCCCACTTTGTTTAAAAACTCATTTTCACATCAATCCTCTTTTATCTTCATCACCAATTTAGAAATTGATGGAAATTGAATTTTGGAAGAACAAATCATACCTCCTCCACCACCACCACCGCCGCCACCATCATCATCTCAAGCTTCAATAATTCGAACAAGTACTAAAAAACAAAACCTAAAATCAGATCTCGATCTCTTTGAATCTAATTTTAAAAATTATCGTTAGAAGAAGGTTTCTCCGAACATGAACCATTTGTTGTTGATAATAGTGAATACTGAATCTGTTGGCAGCGACGAAGGTGGTGGTAGTGGCAGAGGTGGCGGTGGTGATGGATAGAGAGAGAAGCGAGACGGATTTTTTAGATGTAAATGAAAGAGAAGTGATCTCGACTGATATAAGGAAGGTACTTGTCGAATTATACTTAAATATGATTCCCTTTTAGAATGGGAAGGGTATAATTATAATAAGAGAGGTTATTTATGAAGGTCCATGGTAGGGGTATTTATTTAATTTTCATTTTGTTTTATTATAACAAGCAACATGTACCTAGTTTACTAATAGTTCTAGGCTGTCAATGGTTACACACTATCCGAAATCGAAACTGGATCCGGTTATGGGTTATAAAATTGGACCCATTAACAACTTAGTACCTGACGGCCATTAGGTACCCGGTTATTCATTCTTTAATGAGTTAATTGATGTTTGGTACTTAGGTTTTAACCATCTTTAGTCTTTGGTCTAACATTTGTCTAGTATTAGGGCTTGGTATCTGGACTGGACGTTGATCGTAGTTGACTGTTTATGACCAGAATTTAATTAATTTATTAAATGAAAATAATATAAAATACGGAGGTTACAAGTGTACCCCTAAAGTGGGTCCAGGATCCAACGGTTATAATAACATCATTAGTCTATGGTCCTGATATTAGATCAATTAACATCATTATTATACCCTTCTTTTTCCGCCTCCATGTCCAACTAAATCTTCATCTTTTGCGTTTCCTTCTCCTTCCCTACAATGAACGCCCTTCATACATATAATAAAATTTACCATGGCAACAACATCCTTCACAGCAGCAGTTGCCACATCTTCTTTTTCTGCAAACACTCACCCATCAGACAGAAATTTACTTGGATTTGGTTTCATAACAACACCGTCATTAACTATAGTTCAATTTCAATCTCTGACAATTTCGCATTAATAAATTCAAGAATAAATTTGAAGTTATCTAAGAGAAAGTATTACCTGAATTTGATTCAATTAAGCAATTGAAACCAATTTCTATCTCAAACATTCCTATTTATCACTAATCCTCTAATTTCTATTAAACCCAAATTACAGATTAAAATTGGGGAAGAACTCTGAAAACCTAATCTTGATTCTTCCATCAAATCATCTCTATAACTCAAATACAATTATAACCCTTTCATTCTTCGTTCACTAGCAAATTGATTTACTTCTCAATTTCATCAAAATCTAAATCAATCCCGAAACCCTAATTTTAGTTTTAGAATTGGGGAAGAACACAAAACCCTAATTAAATTCTCAAATGTTCTTCTCTTCAATTCAACTTCAAAATATCCATTCAAACTTTTAATTCAATCATACCCATCTTCCATATCTTACTTATCCATCATAATCGATATTTCAAATTAATTTCAGAAAACCTTAACTTCTTTCACTCGATTTCTAAATTTTCTTCTTCATAATTATAACATCTTTATCACCTTCATAATCTGCACACTCCACTTGATCTTTCCCCTCTACTTTCGCTTAATCTCTACATCAAAACCCTTGTTCACTTCTTCCTTGTTCTCTCGATGGCATAAACATAGTCTAGCAGACCGAAGATGGAAGAGAAAAAGAAGGAATGGCGGAAGAAACTAAGATGGAAAGACTTTTGAAGCGTGTGAAAAGTGTATGTGACAATAATGGTAATTTAGTCAAAGTAAGGATATAATAGTAAATGCATAAATATTTATATGGTAAAATTAATTAAAATTAGACTTAACCTAGTCAAATCGGATCAACATCTAGTCCATGTACCAAGCCCTAGCATTAGACAAATGTTAGACCAAAGACTAAAACTGGACAAAGCCGGAGTACCAAACATCAATTAACCCTTCTTTAATTCATCATTTTAGCAAAATTCTAAATCTTTTGCTAGCTTGGCTTTGATTTTCTTTTCATTTTTCATTTTTTTTATATTTAACTTTAATTTAGAATATTAATAAAAAAATAAAAATAAATTTTTATAAAAATAATTTGGATTCAAGCCAAAAAGAAAAAGATATTAAGTTTTTGAGATTGTTTTTCATAGTTTTTTTAATACCCAACGGGTACCCAAAACCGATGGGTACCCGGGGTTATTATCAGGTCGGTTCCCGGTCTATTAACTTAGGAACCAGACCCGGAACCGTTAGGAACCAAATCCGAATTTTATAATAGGGTCTAGTTCCGTGTCCAGTGGTACCCGGATGGACCCGGACCCATTGTCGGCCCTACCTAGCTAAAATTAGGGGTTTTAGATAAGCCAAGAGTAGGAAAAATGCAACAACTATGGCCTTGGGGATATCTATGGACGAAAACTCATTTTCCTGCCAAAAGTCCAAAATATAAAGACTAATAGTGAACCCAATTTTTTTTTTTTGCAAGGAAAGGAAGATATATGATATAGAAAAAGATTACATCAGATTTAGGTCGAATGAGGGATTATTGTCCAACCATTCACCTGATACATTAAATCTTCCGCTATATTTAACTGCTTTATCATCCCAACCATTAAAATTTCTACTAATAAACTCAGATTTAATATAACCTAAAATCACTTATAATAAAGGGACAATCCTTTAAAATAGAGTTGTTGAACTAGCTAATCCGATCCTTGATTTTATTGAAAAAGGATTTCGTTCGTCGCATTACTTTTAAAACAAATTTTTTTGTAACCTCTTGCTTTAACCCACTTTGCAGCTTCAAGTAAGGCTAAGCATTCAGCTTCAGCTTCTTCAGGGTTCATCGCTTGACCTGCGATTGTCTTGCATCCTTTACACTCCCCTGTTTGGTCGAAAACTACAATACCAACACCGGAATTGTTAGTATCTTTATCATAAGAAGCATCACAGTATACAATATAGCAATCCAGTGGAAGGTCTTCATTAGAAAAATACACATGATATTGTCCAATAGAAGCATGATTATTAGGACCAATAGAGATTATGAATTCATTAGCATCACTAATCATTTTAGAAGCAAGTCTGGCAGTACTCAGAGTATTAATAGGCTTTTGCTGAAAGATGTGAAAATATTTGTCCCTCCACAAACACCACGCAGTGGTTAAAGCAAAACAACTAAGATCATTATTGGATAAAAGATATTTTCTAATCCAATCATGAATATTAATAACAGAAACAGAATCTTGAAACACCAAATTTCCACACGGCAAAGTAGCCAAAACATATTTAGAGAAAGAACAATGAAGAATAAGATGCTCAACTGTTTCAGGTGTATTAGAGTCACACATACTACAACTATTATCATGGTTAGGTTTAATAACAGACAATCTATCCTTAGTCGGAAAAATGCCTTCAATGCATTTCCATACAAAAAAATGTACTTTAGGCAAAAGGGAAGCCTTCCAAAGGGTCTTATATATAGGATTAACTTGAGTATTAGGGTCCGCTACAGTAAAATCACGAGCCAAAAGCTTATAAGCCAACTTAACAGTAAAACTACCATTTTAAGTTAATGACCAAATCAATCTGTCATGGCCAGACATCAGGATCCAAATGTTTATTATTTTCTGACAATTATCGTGAGTGAAGAAGACTTGAACTAGGTCTGAATTCCAGGTTCTAGTATCTTTATCAATCAAGTTGTTCACACACAAATTGGGATTAGGGTAAGAGATGCATAAGGGGGAGGACATGTTAGGCACCCAATTATCAACAAAAGCATGGATACTGTCGCCATTACTAACTTCCCAAATAGAATTATGCTTAATGTTACTAAGACCATGACATATACTTTTTCAAACCCAAGAAGAATCCTTAATATTTATATGATGCAGTGGATGACAATTATTGAAGTACTTGCATTTCAGAATTTTATACCAAAATTCATTTTCAGAGTGGATAAGCAACCAAGTAGTTTTAGCGAAAAGGGCAGTATTAGTAATCTTAAGATTTCTAAAACCTAATCCACCTCCCATTTTGTGAGTGCAAACTTTATCCCATCTTTTAGGGTAGAAACCACCATTTGAACCTTTTCCCAACCAGAAATCCTGTTGGGATTGCTCTATTTTATGAATGAGAGAATCTGGTAGAAGAAAAGAATTCTTATGATAGATGGGAGAGGAACTCAAGACATTATTGACCATGACAGACCTACCGGTTTGAGTCAAATGCTTTTCCTTCCACTTGGTCACTCCTTTTTCAAAATGATCAGCAAGAAATGAGAAGGACTCATTCTTTGATCTTTTCAGGAAAAGTGGAATGCCTAAGTGTTTATCATTAGGATCAACTTTCTTGACATTAAGAGATCTAATGATGGAGACACAATGATCTGGATGCACATTTTTACTAAAGAAGCATCCAGATTTATGTAAATTTATCACTTGGCCCAAAATGAGACTAAAATCCTTAATGAGAGGCATTAAGTTGTTAGCCTCATCATGAGTGGCTTTATTAAATAAAAGGCAATCGTCATCAAAGAGGAGATGAGAGATACGAGGGGCTTCTTTGCTGACTTTAAACCCATGAATGAGATGACACTGTTCCGGCATGAATCAAATATCTAGAAAAAGATTTCATACATAAAATAAACAAATAAGAAGATAACAGATCACCTTGTCAGAGACCTCTACTAGGTTTATAAGGAGAACAAGGTGACCCATTAAGTAGCACAGAGATACTAGTGGTGCTAATGCATTAATAAATGATCTCACACCAAGAGTCAGAAAAACCAAAATATTTGAGTACATCAATTAAAAACGACCACTCAACTCGATCAAAAGCCTTGGACATATCCAATTAAAGACCCATAATACCACATTTGTCTTTTTTATTTTTCCTTTTCATAGAATGTACTAATTCTTGGGCAATAATCACATTATTCTGTACATTCCTATTCAGAATAGGCAGATTGAAAATGTGGTATAATTTTTCCTAAAAATGGTTTCATTCTATTCACAATAATTTTAGATATTATTTTATAACTATTTTTACATAATGATATTAGCCTAAAAGGAAATTGAGTTTGGGTGGAAACTCAGTTTCCGCCATCCATGGCTTAACTAACTGATGTTGCACATCTCTAAAATCCAATAGCCATGGCTTAGCTAACTACTAGACTGTAGCGAAATTCTCTACCATAATAGTTGTTCTTGGCTACATGCACTGTGGCCACATAGCCAAGAAAAACATAACCATAGTGGTGAAAAGGAATTACTGCTAAACCGTAGTGAAATTCTCTACCAATTATGGTGGCAGTTATGAAACAATTATGGGGCTTTTAATAAAATGCCCATGGCCAGAAATGCGATTAATAAAATAACCACGTTTTTTTGAACTTTAATTAAATGCCCAAACTTAGACCTTTTTCGTCCCGCTTTTTTGAAAAAACGGTCAAAGGCTGTTAGAGGACAGGTGGCAATAAATCGGCTATATCAAAAGACATTCTAGCCCCTGAATTGTTTGGGTCGGTTGAATAGGTCTTAATCTTTGAGTTGGATCGGTTAGTGGGTCAACTCTCTAGGAACCGATTTCGGCAAAGTTTCCCCTGTAATTTGGATGATTTCCGGCCCAAATTCAGGCCATTCTTCCCTGCAATTTATCCTAAACATTCATCTAAACATTCACCAACATTTTCTCTTCTTTTCTTTCCCTTAACCATCAAATGACTCAAACCCTGCACCATACATTCACAATCCATTCATTCACACATTCATAGCCATTGAAACTCACTCACTACACCTAATCCAATGGAAACCCATGTTTTTGCTCTTCACTGATTTCTTGTTTTGAATCTCTATCCCAAAACTTCATCAATTATTCTTCTTTATTCTTCACAGTCAATCAATGGCAACAACCTTCTTCAATAATGGCAGTATACACCACAGACTCAGCTCCACCACTCTCCATTCTCGTTGTCAAAATCCTCCTCAAATTCATCTCTCGACTGAACCTGAGCTATTATCATATTACGGTAACAACAAACCAAGAACCCATTTCCGAATCATTCCTTCAAACCAAGACTGCTTAATTCTTTCTCAAAACAACTCCACCACTTCAATTAACAAGGAACCCATTTAATCTTCATTTATTAGTAGCCTGATTCACTTATCAATTTCATAAATCTCAAACTAAATATGAAACCCTAATTTCAGATTAAAATGGGGAAGAACACAAACCCTAGATTCTCAATTTTCGAAACCCTAACTATTGATTTTGAGTTATTTTTCAATCATATATCTTGCGTCAAACCCATCTTCAATCCTTCTCCTAGAACTTTAATTGCATCTTCTGAACCTTTTCTCAGACTTACTTTGAAACCTTAATTTCTTCAAATTTTCTCGATTCTTATTCTTCTCTGAAATTAAGTTTTCTGATCAACATATAATCTTCTTATTCATCTCATATACCTAAAATCCATCTTCAACTACTCTATTTCATCCTTAATCATTACTCACAGAAAACCCCAACTTCTCATCTTCTTTATTTCATAATTTTTTCTTCTTATTTTGCTTAATCAACATCAATACCATCACCAACAATCACTCCTTAATATTTTCTCTCTTCTCTTGATTTCAAAATTCTCACTTTCATCTCTCGATTTACAGAAGAAGAAGAACAGAGAAAGGGAAGAAGAAGAACAGAGAAAGGGAAGAAGAAGAAGGAGAAGGAGAAGAAAAAGAAAAAATAATAATAATAAGATCGAGTAAACGAGAGTAAAATGCAAAAAATAGGTTAAAGGATAATAATATAAGGGTAGCTTTGTAATTATGCCCATCAAAATATCATCTCGTCATACGAGATATTGACTAAGTAAACGAGATTTTACCAATTTGGTGGGCCCTGACGGAATTGCTAACGTCATGGTCATTATATTAAAGTTCAATAAAACGTGGTCATTTTATTATATCGGTTGTTAATAGTCTTCCATTTTATCAAAAATCCCAAAAATTATCTAATCACCCGACTTCTTCCAACAACTAGAACACCATATGTGTATCTAGTCTACCACCTTCACTAGTAAATTTGGTAACCAAGTCATCTTCTAGCTATTCCTCTTAAAAATTAATAACATGAATTCCATGCTTAGTGCATGAGAAGTAAACATTAGGCTAAAAGCCCGGGACGTCTGTTTAAAGATGTTTTGAGAAACATGAAATGAAGTTATTAAATTAGAACGAGAAGATTACATAGCTTTTAAAGGATTATACAATGAGAAGAATATCCAAGAACTAACCATAACACAAAAATCCATTATAAGATAACAAACTTTACTGATAGATGTAAAACTAACTCTAACTAACATGACAAAAAAAACAAAAACTTATACTCCTCTTACATCATTTATGCTCATATTGTACGGTTACACACACATGCTTCATTCTGTTATGTAGAACATGATTTGAGGCAAATGGAATATCATTTTTGTTTTCACAACCAAGATAAGGAGAAGTAAGAAGAAAAATGGACAAATGCTAGAGCCATCCAAAGAACCTTAATTGCTTTATGTGCCAATGATATGTATTCAGCTTCTGTTGATGATCTAACAACAATTGGTTGTTTTTTAGAACACCAAGACACATGATTGGATCCAAAGGATACACAATGCCCAGTAGTAGACCTTCTATCATCTCGATTTCCTTCCAAGTCAAAAGTCACAAAAAGAGGAAAAGGTAGTCATTCATTTTCAAAGAACAATTCCAATCAAAATCCAGAATATCTTTGACATACCTAAGAATTCTCTTAGCTGCAATGAGATGAACTGAAATAGATTTTCTCTATGCTGATAGACTTTCTTAAATGCGTAAGAAATATATGGTTTTGTCCAAGTAACATACTGTAGAGTTCCCACGAGAGATCTAAACTCAGTAGTATCATCAAGAACAATGTCATCTTATTTATTCATTTTAGAATAAACAGTTGCAGGTGTGGAACAAGGTTTAGCTCCAATCATATCAGTCTTCTTAAGTAAATCTAGAGAACGTATTTAGACTGAGATAAATGCATATTATTTGAATTTATTTAACCTTAAGCCCTAAAAATAACAAAGTGGTCCTAAGTCCTTGACTAGAAAATAACAGCCTAGCTGAGAGATGACTTAATCATAAAAAAATATGGACATTTGCTCGAATTGTGTACTGAACATGACATGGAAATGTACCATTATCTAAACCGTAAACCTTAAATTTCTTCATCATGTACAAAGAGCTTTCCCGGTCAAAGTAGTTGTGATCCTGAAGTTTTACTGGCACAATGTTGTGAATCGTGTTCAAAGGAAGTCTCAAAATATTTGATTCCAATTTGAATCAAGAACAAAAAATTTTTCCAGGGTTTTATTGACAGAAAACGAGAAATAATGGAAATCAGGCTTTTAACGGCTCTGATACCGTAAATATGTTTGGAAAAAAAGAAAATAAAGTTATTGAATTAGAAAAAGAAGATTACAGAGCTTATAAAAGATTGGACAATGAAAAAAGAATCTAAGAAATCAGGGACGATACAAAATTCTTGAGAATAAATACTTAAATATTTTTGTAGTTTTAAAACTAATTTTATTCCTCTTTTATCTAACTACCAAAAAGAACATAAAATTAAGGATTTTTTAGTATATTTCAGTTATGTTATGAAACTAGAAAGCAAAGAAGAAGAGACACAAAATAAAGAGAAGGAGAAGAGAGAAATTCTATGAAATGTGTATGGAATACAAGAGTTTAAATCTCTATTTATATAGATAGAAGACTTGGTGCCCAAGATATGAAAACCCTAATCTAGACACAAGGGAATCTTAATAATTAAACTCTAGGTTTATAACATTCCCCTGATGACCACTGTGGCTAATTCATTACAAACATACCAGGAAAACTCAAAAGAGCAAAACCTGAAAATGCGTAAACATAAAGACTTGAAACAGTGTTGGACACACAAATGTTTTCTCGTTAAAACCTTGACAAGGAAACCCCATTAGGACAAAACCTTGACGAATAAAAAAGTGTACAACAACGCGATAAGTCCAGTAAATGCACCTTTGATGATGGCGTTCCCCCTGCTAAGTACTTCAATTATATCTTGGCTTGTAAATCTTTGAGACGAGACTTTCCAATTTTGATGAACAGATTCTTGAAATGCATAAGGTTACTTTGCTTTCGTGAAGAAATTTGCTAGTTAATTAAGTATTTTTTTGTGTCACAAGCAGTATTGTCTTTGATTAAATACTTATGTTACGTCTACGTTCTTCTTCAGCACATTGAGGACTTGTGCCATGAATCGAGCTTCTCGAGATTTTACAGATGTAGTTGATGTGGTTTTTTAAAAAAGAGCCAAGGTGTAGATACATTATCGTAAGTGAACAAAACTATATTTGTGACCGTATCTTGCATGGTTCATAAGGACATCCAAATTCCTAGGAGGTGGTTATGTTGATTTGGTATAGTAAAATGTGGGCACCCACTAAATAACAGAAAATATACAATAACCCTACCCCGGATGACCACCATGTTGAATAAATTTCCTCACTAAAACCTTGCCAGTAAAACTCAATGGGACAATATCTGGACGAAGAAAAAAGAGTATATCAACATTTTGAATGAAAAATCAACGTCATGGAGATGTTTCCTCGTTAAAACCTTGTCAGGAAAACCACATGGGAGAAAACCTGAAACGAAGGAAAAATAGTACAACTTTTGACATATTTATGTGCCAACCAATCATATTTTTCGATATTCTTCTGTCGAGGGGTTCACAACCACCATTACTTTTTATTTCAGTAGCTACTGTGATGAATATTCGACAATCATTAGTTTCCAGTGATCCCACATAATTCTCTAGTATATGCATGTTTTGAAAAATGCTAAATTTATTGGTAACAGTGCTCACGGGCGTTATAATCTCTTCATCTTCAAACGAGGAGATATTAATTTTGAGAATATGAATTGTTTTATGATAGACTCTATCAGAGAACTATCTGTAGCATGTACCAAAACACTACATGCTTGTTAGATGTGATTGGATTTACCTTTTCAAACGACTTAAGATTATGGAAAAGCTAAATGAGATATTTTCAAGCCTATTTAATGGCAACCTTTTTCAATTTGATCATGATGGAAGATAAATTGATATAATTTTTAAGTTAATTAACACCAACCATTAGTAGCGTATATTCTCCCCTGATTGTGGCGGAAATATGTTCATCTCATATACGAAAACTTCAAGTTTCGTAAAGTATTACCTGATTAAGTTAAAGACATATACTCATAATAGAACTTTCTTTCGACATAAATAAATTGTAGTCACACTAGACATACATCTTTACCATCAACCATGAATTACTTTTAAACTCAAAATCAATTGGTTATAACTAAAAGATTAAAATTTGCAAACAAATCTCTTGTAAATTCGTCACCTGTAGAGTCGATGAGATAATCATTCACCTTTGAATAATATTATGGACACATATTTTACCAAATTTTATTATTATTATTATTATCATTATTATTATATCAATATCAAATAAATCACTTCAAGAACTAACGATATAGGCTTAGAAGCCGGGTGTGCACCGATTGATCTTATGTGTCTAACCATATTCCAATTTCAAGTGAAATGGTTACAACTTTGGTGATTAGTACCATGATAAAAAATAAATTTATAAATATTCCTTAAGAATGCATCAATTTTTCTTTTGTTGGTATTTGCAGTTTTAAAACTATGATACCGATATTTTAGTCGATGAAGAAAAAAGTTTCTTGAAAATAATAATGAAACCATTACCATTATTCTCATTTTAGAAGAAAAAAAAATCCACTTTGTGGTTGAAATGTTTCCTGAAAAGAATAAAACCAATGTTTTTCAATATCTCAATATTTTCTAAGATTGACGTGGATTTACTAAGTTTAAAATTTCTTGTTAGAGATAAAAATCTATATTTTCGTCATCAAAAGACCGAAAAATATTAATATAGCTTTGCCCCTTCAAAGGCAACCCATACTCGGTAGACATCCAAACAAACATCGTATCCTCTTTTGTAGTAATAATCGATGGAAAATAATTCAAAGAAGAAATAAAATCCATCGGTGTGTATACTACTATACCACATGAAAAATAACAAAATTCCGACTGTGGAAATTCTTATTAAGTCACGGTAAATCGAAACAAGGTGTTTGATTTCAATATATACAATTATTAAAAGAAATAAATAAAAGAAATAATAAATCAATAAAGTAAACTTTTTTGATTGTACCTTGCACAAATCAAACAAACATGTTATTTGTAAATTAAGCCATGGTATATATCTACCACCAACCCTAAGACTTTACACATACAGAATTAATTGCTACACCAACCCTAAGACCTTACATACCCAGAATTAATTATCAGTAACATGTACGAACAAACTTTAAGAAAATAGATTAAAAAATAATAAAATTAAAAAACGAAACAGTAAAAAGAAAAATTGTTAACAAAATTTATTTGGTGCAACCGATAAATGTAATCTTTGGAGTGAGAGGTGTTAGAAATTGTTATTTTCAATTTTTCTTCTGTAGAATACTAACTTCTTTTTAGTAGAATCTTAAATTTTATTCGTGGATTCAATATAGGTTACCACACAAACCTATAAAATAACCAATAGAAACCAAATTAGAATCTGTTTAGTAAATCAAAAAAGAAAAAAAAATCAAACCGATAAAAAAAGGTTAGCTATAAATGTAATTAATCTTCTGTGATTATCTTGTGGATCAAACATGCTGATAACGTGCTATGAAGCTAGAAAGCAAAGAGAAAGATGCACAAAATAAAGAGAGGGAGAAGAGAGAAATTCTATTAAATGTATGTGGAACACAAGAGTTTAAATCTCTATTTATTTTAAGTGAGTTTGAACATCAGAATCATCTTTTCTACTTTTGTTATCTGTTATGTACATTATTGATTATGATCTTCAAGAACAAAACATGAACCTATTGAATTACTGTTCTGGATTCGCCACTGCTTATACAGATATCCAGATGGTAATTTAGTTAAATTTTGATTTTTTTCTTTTTTCCCTTTTACAGTATATTATTTACAATTTCAAAACTACTTTCTTGTTTATTTATTTTTTATTTTATGATTCAGGTGATCATACATGTTTTGCTTTCCTTTATACAAACTCGTTGTTTTATAATCCCGTTGTTTTATAATGATTTACCATATTGATACAAAGAAGCAGTGGGAAAATACCTGAATATCATGGTTAAAAATAAAAATCTCATCAGAAATGCATCAAATAGAGGGTATGTGGTTCTACATACAAGTACATTACATAAAAAATTTATAAGACTAGGAGGAAGAGGGGGATTGAGGATAGGACAAGGAGGAGCACCGTCGTACATGACAGATTATGAAGTGGTAATTTCAAATACTACTAAATATATTTATAGTAGTATATTCTACTGGCTAATATATAAGTATTACCAAAATAAAATTTTAAAAAATCATGAAAAACTCGTTCATATTAACGTGTTTATATTATCTTAATAAGTTTATTATGTGCATTAATATTAAGTTAAAAATAAAAATGTGTTTTTCATGTGTTAAGGACACAGTTTTTTAATAATAAAATGAATTTTTTTTTGCGTATAAGCATTCCCAAATGATTTTTTTATATATAATTATTCTTATATGATATAACATATTTTTTGCATATGTTTTTTTAGTGAGTTTGAATATTTTGGTATTTTTTTTTTTGTTTTGAATAAATCATATTAAGAAAACGCAAGCTTGAAATCTTAGCTAGTTTGAGGTTTATGCGCTTTATATGCAGCCTATGGATTTTGAATCCCACCTGGAGAAAGGGATAAGGGGTGTTTAAACTAGGTAAAAAATACTAAGTTAGCGTCACCTTTAAAATATAATCCTAAGTCTTATTCTTCTAAAATTAAAACCTATTTAAATCATTTCCATCAAAAACTAAACTAAAAACTAACTACGTCTATTTAGTCTAATTAACTACATCTATCAATTTAAAGGAAATTTTATTCTCCTGTTTTTTATTTTTCTTCAAACTAAACATCGTCGATTACAACCTATTACTCTTAATTATGCTTGTAATTGGTTTATCCATTCAAAAATTGAAAAATACGAAAAATCTTGGTTTTCTATGTATAACTATAATCGGTCGATGTTCATATCCACATTGACCGATTCCTATAATAATCGGACAATGTTCATGATCACGTAGACCGATTGTTCTTGAGTTTTTCATGGTTGAAGAACACCAACCTAGAATTGGTTGATATGTGCATTCATATCGGTCGATTCTGGATAAAGGAAATGCCCAATTTTTCTGTAGGTTTTTCAGGTTACAATCAACCATTATGAACCTCTATATATGTCGATTCTGGCTTTTATTTCAAAAATGAAGAATTTTGTTTTCGGAATCGGATAATATGAGACTATATATATATGTCGATTGTTAGTACAATTTTCAAAAAACTAAAATCATACTCGATCAAAGAATGCGTATGATTTTATACGCATTTTCAGACCGAGTATAACATAATCATTTTTAAATAGCGTATGAATTATATAGAATGAGCATGAATTTACATCCATTCTCAAACATAGTATGATCATATCAAGGTAGTCAATCTTGGATCTCGGTCTTGTCTCGGTTGGGAACGAGACACTGAGACAACTTTATCTCGGGGAGATTCTTGGTGAAATTTTGAAGTCTTTATTTTCAAACTTTATATCCGTAATATACATGCCAAACATTTTGCACAGTTTCCATATGTTAAGATTGATCATACTCAAAATTATAATCACCGGAGTATAATAAGAGAGTTTCAAGTCTTCAAGTTCTCAATTGTAAGCCAAATATTGGCACTTATTACGTTTGTTTTCACATTCACCAACTTCTTCATTATAGATAATTTTAATTGTTATCTTCCCCTTTTTAATCCTCGCATTTTTGAGGGCGACCCAAAAAGAATTTGAGACGACTAATAAAACAAAATAAGGACACTAAGAAGTAATATCAGCACACCCCTTATCCATATATTTTTTTAATGGCTAATCTGCCATTGTTTACTTAGTGTTAATATTGATTAATTATTTGTTAATTTTGATTATAGTTAGTGTTAGAAAATTATTTGAGTTATAGTTTTAGAAAAGAAATAAAAAGTGTGTTAGAGAAGAAGAAGAAGAAGAAGAAGTTTGGGAAACTAGGTTTTACCTAAAATCAATAACAAATATGGATGAGTATGAGGAAGAAGGTAAGAAACATCATGAAGAACATAATATTGAAGGTTCAATGACGTTTAGAGATGACGATTTGGGTTATTTGTTGGATGATCCAAATTTTGGTGTGGAAGAAAACCTAGACGACGATTTAGCGAGAGAAAACGATGAATCACATCAAAATGAAGATAATAATGCATCAAAAAATCAGGTATTGTGTTAAGAAGCTCAAAAACCCACTTCGTATGCGTTTGTATGTGATCGTTAACAAAAAAATAATCATTTTTACATGCATTTAATGCCCTGGACATCCAAAATCGGTATATAATGGAGTACCATATCTACCGGTTACACACTATTGTGCCAAAATTATGGTATAATCGGTAGTCTCATGAAGAATAATTACTACCGATTAAACAAAATCCCAAATTGAATTTTGTTTAAATTTTGATTTCATAATCGGTAGTTTATGAATAAATACTATCTACTGATTATAGTTGTCGCCCCAAAAATAAATTTCTCAAAACTTACAAAATTTCTAACTCTCCATCTTTTACAATCGGTAGTGGGTGAAAATTTTTATCTATCGATTTAGAATCAGTAGTTTGGAAAATCACATATCTACCGATTGTGATTGTAGCCAGAATAAATTAAACTTAAAAATTTTGCACTTTGTAATCGGTAATTTAAAGATCAAATTTATCTACCGATTCCATTGTAATCGGTTGTTTTTTAACAAATTAATCCTCCCATTATACTTGTTTTTGTGTACAGAACTTGTCTTGCTATAATCGGCAGTACGGGACATAATTAACTATCGATTGTGAACATAATTATCTACGTGAAAATAATTATCTACCGATTGTTGATGTCTAACTCACTACTATATTATGTAGATTGTTGAATTGGTTAATCATGTTTCGTATGAGGGTCCTGATACTTCCCTACATTATGCAAATGATTTGGTATGATACCTACCCACTCTTGTCTTGTTCTAAAATGTATGTTACAAGGTTAGGCTTATGATATTTATTTTTTTATATGCATATTAAGACATTTGGAAGTAAGGAGGAGGCAAAGGAATGTCTTATCAACAAGGCGAAAGAAAAGATGTGCGTTGTAGTTCAGAACAATTACGTGAGGGTTGATCGATTTGAAATGATTTGTGAGAGAGGTGGCGAGCGAAAGAGTCATGTGGGAAAGGATCGTAATATACGTAAAGAAGACGGAAAGGATATACCGAGGTAATTCAAAGAAGATTGGATGCCCATTTAAGATTATCTTCAATAAGCCCGACGGTAAGGAAGGTAAAGTATGAAAAATATTTAGAGTTGCTAATGGTCGTCATAACCATGAAGATTCGGAAAGTCTTGTTGGACACGTAATGGTTGCCAAGTTAAAACCAAATGAAATGGAGTCAGTGAAGTCTATGAGGAATGTAATGAAACAAAGTGCAATCCTATCTAAGATAAAGGCGTACGACCCCAACAACTTGTCTTCGTTGTCTACAATTAAGTTGGCGCTAGCAACGATCAAAACGACGGAATGGGATGGTCGAATGGTTATGCAACAATCAGAGTGGCTAGCCGAGAAACACAATTACAAATTGAGAAAAGAAGAAAAAGATGGTAAAGTGATTATTATTTTCTTGGCACATCCGAAGATGATCCAATTGGCTCAATGTTTTCATCAAATTTTTTTGGTAGATGCTACTTACAAGACAAACAAGTACAACATGCCGTTGTTGAATATTGCTTGCCACACTTCGGACAAATGCACATTTAAGGTGTCGTGGGGTTTAATGGATGTTGAGAACGATGTGAGTTTCACTTGGATGTTGTAAACATTAAGGTCGATTTATAATGGCGAGCATTTTCCAATGGTTATTGTAACGGATGACAATCAAGCCTTGATGAATGCAAAAAAAGGTAGTGTTTCCGGAAGCCTAGAATTTGCTTTGTACGTGGCACATTCAATGCAACATCGTATCCAATTGCATACATCATATGCAAGATAAAAAACGAAACAAAGGTACCAAGAGTTCGAAGGAAGAGGATAAACGTATTAGTAAACTAACCTTGGAAGAACGAGAAGAAGAGAAAAGTTAGATGATGAAAAGTGGGCCGAGGATGGAATAAATTAGTCTTTATTTCTAAAAGCATGGGATAAACTAGTTTGGTCGATGACGGAGGAAGTTTTTGACTACAACTTGAAGAACTTTGAAGATGAATGGGGCAAAAACTATCCCAAACCAGTTAAGTATTGCAAAACACAATGGTTTGGACCGCATAAGGATAAGTTTATGTTTGCATGGACATATGAATATCAGAACTTCAAGAACGAGGCAACAAGCATTGAAAAGGGGTCCCATGGACGATTAAAGAAAATACTAGTCGGTAGTCAAAATGGGGTTGTGTCGGTCCAAGAAGCAATCCATGAGTTCACCAATCATGACCTCATTAAGATTTACGGTTCAATGAAAAAAAATCGGCATAGGTTCCCGTTGGCACATCTAAAACATAAAAATCTTCTAAGGGGTATAGTTTACAAAGTTTCTTGGTGAGAAATAAATTATATGATACAACAATTGAAGTTGTATAGAGATCACGATGATAAGACTACGGTTTGTAATTGCAAGAGAAAAATAAATAAGAAAAGAAACTGTACTAATTAATCTATCATGATCATCCTTGATAAGATTAATTGGATAACAAATGTTTAGACCTCAAATGACTAGATGTCTTAATAGTTGAAGAGGATAAGAAATTTAGAGTGTTTAGGCTAGAAAATATTGCTAGTTAATTTCTTTGACTTACCTTCCTTCCACAATTCTCTCCTTTTTCCTAAAATTCCATGCAATCAATATTTTAGGTTTCAAATTTCTATTCATAATCTTCTTGAAGGAACCATAAGAATTTCATATTTTTTGTTTGCCTCGAAACTATTTTCTTTATTATTATTAGTTTTCAAAACATACTACAAAAATCTATATGCAATATAGTTTAATTAGATTTATAAGGAATATCTTTTTTAAATTTAAATTCGAGATCATACCCTTGTACTAAGATCACGCTGAAGTTCTAATCTTGCCATTAAGTCTGCTAGAAAGATTTTCAATAATGACCAATTGTAAAAAGAATGGTTTAGAGAAAAAGTAAAAGGTTGATTGATTTTCACTAACCATTTTTCTCGTTCTCGGAATTATCGGCCAAGACAACCAAAATTATCGATAAAATTCTATATAAGCAAGATTTACCATATCGTTCCATCATACCTCCGAAACCCGGAAAATCACAAGAATCTCGGCCGATCGAGATGGCCGAGATTAACTACACTGATCTACACTCGATCTGAGGATTAGTATGAATTTATACCCATCCTCAAACAGAGTATGATTTGTCCTCGATCTGATAATGAATATGAAATCGTACTCATTTCTTAACTTTAGTATGGATTGAATATGTATGTAAAATAATGGTTAAATTGAGAATCGACACATAATCGATTGATGTGGAGATTCATATCGACCGATTCTAGATAAGAGCAAATTACCATTTTTTTCTGTTTGTTTTTGAGGCTACAATCGGTTGATACGGATGTCAATATTGACCGATTCTAGAATGTGATTTTTAAACAATCGGTTAATATGGGTACCTATATTCACCGATTTCTGGTGTTCTTCGCAAATGAAGAACGTCAACCTAGACTCGGCTTACGAGGGCATGAACATCTACCTATTCTTGGTTGATGTTCTTACAAAAAAAATCAAAATTTTTTCATGTTTTGGTGATCAATTAACATTAGTTGATTTCCCGGTTAACAAGATTAAATATCTATTAATCGACCGAATTAACATCAATTAGTCAGGAGTAAATTAGTCATTAACAAAAACAGTTGGTTAAGAGGTTTTTAAGTTTAATTCAAAATAACCTAATTTTATCTTTTAGTAGTATACCTCAAGTTAAAAGGTAGGTCTCAGACTAGTCGATCTTGAAATGTTAGATATTTTTAATGAGTTTGAATATTAAAATCATCTTTTCTACTCTCGTTACCTGTTATGTATATTATTGGTTATGATCTTCAAGAATAAAAACCCCTATTAAATCACTGTTTTGGATTCGCCACTGTAAAAAATAATGGTAACACAAGAAACTGCGATAAGCTAACGGTAACTGACAACTAGAAAACTAACTTTTAACTAATAACACGGCAACAAAAGAAATTTACACTCCTCTTACATCAGTTACATTCGCACTGTTATTACCGTTAGCCCTTAAGAAATTTTTGAAGAAAATAGTGTAGTACCGAAATTGTTTCACCACGTAATCGATACAAATGACGATATATATAGAGAAGTAAAAAAAATCAATTATGTCGGAAGCGTCACAATTACACCATACATATAAAATGAACAAATACAAGTAGAAAAATCAAACAAAAGAAAATGCTAAGACAGCATAATTCTTACTAGGTGTAATCAAACAAGAAACCACCAGTAAAAAAGTATACCCCAATCAACAAAAATATGAAGCTCTGCTCCTGGATCTCATTATTATTCACCGGTTCATGAAATCTTCCATGCTCTTTTTTCAAATTGGACATGAAATCTTTCTTTCTTCTCAATTAATTATCTTGAAACTTCCTAAGCTCCATTATGAGTCGACGGCATTAATAGATAGAACTGTAGTTGAACAATATAATTAGGTGTGGTGGATGGCCCTGAAAGACCCGAGAGCCTTAACTACTGCAGCTCGCAAAATAAACTGATGATAAAATGCTGCAATAGCAGCACCAATAAACGGTCCCACCCAGAAGATCCACTGCAAAACAAAGTGCCGATTAAGGAAAAGACAATTTATATATAAGACCGGTATGAGCAGCTCCAAAAGTCTAATGTCTTACCTGCTCATCCCAAACCTTCTCTCTGTTGTACATCACAGCAGCTCCAAAACTTCTAGCTGGGTTAATACCAGTGCCAGTAATTGGGATGGTTGCAAGATGAACCAAAAATACAGCAAATCCAATTGGTAATGGTGCCAAAACCTAAATTCATCGATGCAAGTAGAGATTATTAGATTTTGGATACCGAGACATCCCAAATTCGAAATCTCGACGTGAGTAAATTCAGCATATGTAATGTACCACCTTTCTGTGAGGCAAATGGGAATATTAGTATAATCTAGTGAAAGGGTGCATACCGGGATATGTGAGTCTCTAGCTCTCCTTTTATAATCAGTGGCAGATAACACTGTGTAAACAAGAACAAAAGTACCAATGATCTCAGCAGCTAATCCTGTACCTTTACTGTACCCATCAGCTAGTACGTTGGCTCCACCACCGAATCTATTGTAGTGTGCCTTTTGAAACCCCTTCACTAACGCTACCCCAGATATTGCACCCGCACATTGAGCCACCATGTATAACACTGCTCTAACTAGTGATACTTTCCTTACCAGGAAAAGTCCGAATGTCACTGCTGGGTTAATGTGTCCTCCTGCACAAAATATTGATACGTGAATAACATCCTAACATGCGGTCATTTTTCTAGCTTAGCTTCATCGCCATATATTAATAACTTTGGGCCTTTTTTTGTTCTTGTTACCCACTATATTGCAGTCCATCCGTGATTTACACTATCTATCGATGAATGACTTTCTCATCTTGGTGATATTACTCTAAACTCTAAATGAAAAATCAATGTATGCACGTACAATTGCATGTATTTGTTAGAGATGATAAGTAATTAAATCAAATCCTGACTACAGAAAGAAAACAAGAATGCAAATATACACACCTGAGATCCCAGCAGTGCAATAAACCAGGACAAAGATCATGCCACCAAAAGCCCAAGCAATACCAAGAATACCAACACCACCACATTTATCACCTCCATCGATAGCAGTCTGATTCTCGTACCCAATCACCGTCAACACAGTAACATATAAAAACAGAAGAGTCGAGATAAACTCGGCTATTATAGCTCTATAAAATGACCACTTGTTGAGTTCTAAAGGATCATACAATGGAGCCGGAGGTGGTTCGTGGTAGTCCTTGTGACTATTCTGTGGCTGGTCACATTGCTCATCAGTTCTACTCTCAATGTCTTTCCTCATATCTCTCTATAAAACTCCAAGCAACAACTCAAGTAGTATGGAGAGACAAAATAGGCAGAGATGAATGTTGTTTATTCCGTAGTGAAGAGTGGAGGGATTTTATACACATTGCATGTAATTAAGGTTTGAATATAAGCTGGATCATGAGACGGTTAGATAGCTAATTAAGCTAATTGAATTATTAACTGCACGTCCTTTATGTGGTCCATAATATAATATTGCCCCTTCCTCGTACTATTTATTCAAGTTGTAGGACCTCGTATCAAATTCTACCTTGCTTAAACCATGTGAATGTGATCCATGAATATAAAATTGCGTGGTGCATTACCAGGTTACAGTGTGACACTTTTGAAGGAAAGCGCCAGAAGGGATGTGTAACAAAAAAAGAGATGTGGACCGCTAATACACCATACACGACGTGCTTGGGATAATTCTCCCACTGTCGTCGTCGGTTCTCTAATTTGGTCTATTAGGCTATTCTCTTCTTCGAATGACATGACATGGCTTTGTGGGCATATGCTCGGCCAAGAAGATGAACTATCATTTAGACTTTTGGAATTGTTCTATGGACTGTTTGGGCAAAACAGATTTGTCTACAAATTTTAACCTTGGGGTAAATCAGAAGGCATACGAATTGTAACCTTAAAAGGTCGTGATTATTACCAATTGACTTCACCGCTCCTCCGGAGGGACATCTACCAAAGAGAGATTGTTTCTAAGCTATTCGTTTTTCCTGGCAGAGAAAACGTTGCAACATTAATACAGAGTTGGACTTGGATCAGGATCTAAACTGTTTTAATAACGCTATAATACTCTATAATTTGCTCCTATTTAGCATTTGTAGCTTTTGATTTTTTTTTGCATCAACAACAAGATGTGGGTTAAGGCTAAAAGCTCAACAGTAATCCCTGGCCAAAAATTATCGTAGTTGTTCTGTTGCCATGGGTATTCCATGATGAAAACAACTAATTTCATCTGTCACATACAAGTACAACATAAGATGCATTCTTAATTAGTTAGTCACAGAATCCGTCAACAGTCAAACTTCAACTATCTTTCCAGATTTGGCTACAATATGGACTGGTTGTTCTAAAATGGGGGCTGTTTGTTGAGCTTAATTACACCTCAGCAGTCATCTTTCTATGTAGGGTAAGTCCACTCTGTATGGAGACTAGAGGGACATTCCAGTTGGCCACACTGCCTGATACTTAACTGGGTGTTTAAAAGTTATTAGTTCCTGCGGCATGAGGTGAAGTGAAGTATGCAGGTGGACATAAAAATTTACATCTAGCCTTCAACCTGAGAGTTCCTCCATCAAGCCCTGATTCATAGAAAAGAAAAATCGAGATGACACCGCCATAGTGGTTCAGAGTCAATATAATGCATGCATAAAAGTGATGGTTATTGAGAGTTTTAGTTGAATTGGTAATCCACTCACCAGTGAGATGAACCTTTCAGCATCTGTTCGCTTAAGAAAGTGTATCGAGTGCCGTGCAAGATTTGATGACTGATCTCCCAGAGGCACATGACCAATATCGTCGAGGACCCTAACTTTTAAGTAAGGATCCTTTGGAGGAACCATATCCTGCAAAACAACAGAACGTAATTCATCAGCAGTTAAGTAGAGGAATGAACGAGGCTTGAAGGAGAAACAAGGAGACAGAGAGAGAGAGTTACTAACTTACCACAGTCAAATCAAGGTCCAGCTCTGAGATGTATTTCTCTAAAGCATCAGAATGATTTTTGAAATACTCTACCTCACGGTGGTTAAGCTTTTCTTTAATTTCTTGAGGAAGTGTATGCCCAACCTTCCATCTCAAATCCTGAATAATTTGCGCACGATTATACCTGTTTCATTGGAAAGTTCCATAGGCATGCAAAAGGTTAACCCAAGCACCTACACTAAGAAAAGGTAGATATATTAAATTATAATATACATCATCTGATATAGAAGAATTACACATAAGCCATAAGACAACGCTTGTTCCGAGATAAAGAGAGGTGGTGGATAGCAGCACCAAAGTGGCCAGCATTTCTAGTTGTCTGTATGTCTAAACCTTCATCCTGAATTTTCCTGATAATCATGGTGTACGAACAAGGAGAACATTATTAATGAAAAGAAGAAAATGTTTTGCAATGAATGAATCAATTGAATAAAAAGGACTCACCATTAATATAGCTATTTTGAGAAGATAAACTTCCCTAGTAAACCCTTGATATGCAATAAAAAGCTACCTTTTATAAGCATTGATTGTATTTGTGAAGTTAAATTTTAGCTTGAACATTTCTGCAATTAGGTAACCTTGCTGAGTATTTTCCAGAGGAAACCAGCTTTGATTCAAATCATTAAAGATAACAACATTTCCTATTGCCTACCAAAGGGAGGTTTTGCAAGATTATGGTTGCTAATTCATTCAGAACCATTCCTGCAAAGTTACATTTAGGAATAGCAACGTGGTGTTTGGAACAGTTTTTAGTAAACCTTAGAACCCAACTGTTTAATAATCTACCTGTTTCTATCCCGAAGTATAAGCATTGCCTAATTAGCTATAACTACCTTAAGATTATGGAAAGGTGCATTGCCAAGATAAAATCACATCAATAACATCAATTGAATGAGACTATATTATCAACTAATAGCAGGTTATCTGTTAGTCATTTTCATTTCTCACAAGTCATTCTGCAAATTCCACCTATTAATATTACTTTATCTAATCACAGAAAATTATCCCCAATGGAACAATAAAAAAATCAAGGACACTGTTGACTTGTATTCCTGTCCGGATAAGGTGCGCATAAGAACTTTTGCATTCAACATTATAGCGGCAAGATCATATCGGGCATTGCGCTTACCCACCTTTGATGTGCAAGTTTCAGCCTGTAAAAAGCTACTAGGTGGGGGAGGAAACAGCATAAATGAAACCCTCCACGATTTTACTAGATTATTCAGTTGAATGGCAAGTGTCAAGAAATTTCTAAGAATCACAAATACCAAAAGGATTACCTCATCATGTTCTGAAGCTCTAAGTGGTGTTCATCGCACTCTTTAATTACTTGATCAACCAAATCAATCTACACGATAACAAGGACACTAATTATCCAACAAAAAGTTCAATGCACCTTAACATGCGAAAAGAGCAGTTTCAAGATCCTCAGTTTCTTTCGATGCGTAAATAATAATGATAGGATTGAGTATGGATATAAAGAAATGACATTCTTAACAAAATGCAACACTTGATATCCTTTGACATGGAAAACAGGAAAGGAATAAGTAAGGTGAATGAAACTGCATTGGCTACTTGAAGGAGGTGAAACTGTATATGACAAAGTAATAGAATAGTCACATCTTTCAAATGTAGGAAATGATTCAAATTTATAGACACGACTTTGTAAGGATAGACCGAAGATGCCCATACGCCTTAGAAAATACGATTTCTCAAATAAATTTTAACAAATTTTATTTTTAAATTTAAAAGTTCTTCTATGGTTCTAAAATGATTAATATCTTCTATCAAAACTTCAAACAACCATATGTTTACACCAAGCGAAGCTCAAAATCTAAAGAAACCTCTAACTCTTGAAATTTGTTGATATAAAACTAACTGAATCTACTAATATATGCCCACGCAAAATGCAGTGCTCTATTTACTAAAATAATTATCTTAATGCGAAGTCGACTGAAGAATGAACTTGACTGCTTAAGTGAATATGTCTCAACTACAACCGTCCGTCCTGAATGGATTTACTAAATTAAGCAATCACTCATCCTTGTTGTTCACTTTGATGTTGGATTACTCAATAGAAATAGCAAACTGAAAATCTAAACAATATGCACCTGAAAAGAAGATGCATATACAATAAAAACACGCCTCTGGAAATTCGAAACAAGCTTCTGAAAATCCTACATATAGACTTAACAATGAGCTGTTGAAATAATTAAAAAAAAATGAACTGTTGAATTAGTGCCTTATGAACAGGTAAGAAAAAGAGAGTTGGGCAGACTCACATTGAAAGAAGAGAGTTGATTAGCCTCATTGCTGGCAAGTTCCTTCACCAGCCGTGATGCCGTTCTTCCGTACATCCTTGCTGGCTTCCAAAGTTTGAAAAACAACCCATACCAGAAATCAGAAATGGAAAAATCATCCACGCTGTAAACAACAGTAAATAAGAGAGAACACAATAATTCCTTTTCGCGGCATTATGCTGGGTAGATATGAGCTTTCTTATAATCTAATAAACACTCTTAACAGCGACTAGCAATCAAGTCCACCAGCATTATAAAGCGGATGTCAATCCAAATTGCAGTCAAAATACTGCATGGGAGTTGCAAAATACTGAAGTTTGGAGCTGCAGCTAAAATTGGTAGGGGCTTGAAAATGTGAGCATGTTTGTTTATATCCTGGTTGGCTAAAAAAAGATACTAGACAACTAGATGTGTAAAGCCTCATTTAGCAAAAGGAATACTGCTGAGAATTTACAAGTGAGGTGAGTCTAGATCTTGGTAGAGTCTACCCTATAAATATTTGCTTTCTGCACCTAATAAATACATTTTACAAGTATTCAAGGGTAATGCTGTTCATTACTTCCAGATTCTTGAAAATATGACATTCTTTGAACTTTTGATATCATGTGAATAATAACGAATACAGTTGTAACACAGGTGTTAAAGACGTTTGTTTATTTATATATATAACAAAAAAAAAACACTAGAAACCGTTGAGATAGGTAATCCACCAACCTCTAACGGTACAAAAACTTGGGCAATATCCCACACCCAATCGTCAAACTCCTGCTGGCACGCTGATAAAGAAGGACAAAATCAACAGATGCTGAGTTCCATGACTTGAACCAATTTTTTAAGCAATTAAACTAAAGTATATAGATCAGGACAAATGAAGTGAAAAGCTCTTGAAGACACACCCCCAAGAAGAATCTATAAACAAAAGACTTTAAAACATGTTGTATCAAGTTTCTTAGATGATTTTTGCATGAAATTTAAATTGTAGGTTTTAACGGCTACCACTGTCTCTATGATAATTAGCATTAAGTAAGGACTATTGCCAACCTAAAACAAAATTTTCATATAGAATATTGAATCGCAAAAGCATAAATAAAATATGCATCCTCAAACCATTATCAAAATCACCCTAATATTGTGTAATTCTCGACCGTGTTCAGTCAAACTGTCATAAATCTTTAAAATAGAATTTGGAACCGATTCATACAATAGCTCCCTAAAAGGTCACTCAAAACAGTACCACCACTATCCAAAATCACCCTAATTTATTCAATTTCTCATTCAAAGGCAGAGCTGATCCTGAGTCTAGAAAGGCCCTGTGCGAATCATAGGGCCTTTTATAAGGTCAAAAAAATAATTTTCCCAATAATTTTGTAACAAAGATAAACAAAACGGGACAAGAACGGTTTATTTATATATTTATATAACAGAGACATACTCAAACTATAGAGATTGTTTACTATACCTACACAAACTATCTAATTTGATAAAAACAAGAGTTGTATTGCCTTACCACTTCCAACCTTTAGTGCTTCCTCTAGTCTTCGAATTAACCGTTATCTTTGAACCTGAAAGATATGTAGAGATGTCAATAAAATCAAAATCAAGATAAATATACACACTCAAGAGTTAAAAAAGGTCAATACTAAACTGAATACAACACACATACCATTAAAAAAAGATCATTAACAAAAAATTTGTCGCCTTAAATTTTCTGCCGTAAAATCACTAATGAAGGATTTGATATCAACACCATCAAGGAGATCATCAATTCATATAAAAGCTTACCCATTGAGTCTTTCTTAGGACATGGCAATAAACAGGTGTTAGAAATAATTGCTGCCACTATGGAGATGTATTCATACTGTGGAGCTCTAGACAAAGCGGGCAATTTTTTTGGAGGAATTAAAGAAAGGGATGCTGTATGTTGGAATCCTATGATTCTCGAGTTGGGGATGGATTGTTACAGTGACAATGAGGTTAATCTCTTTTAATAGGAATAGAATCAAATAACTCAAAATTTCTTATGTGTATAGAGAGTAGTCATTTTGGAGAGTCAATCCAGGTCTACTGATTTTCCTTAAGAGTGATAAGAAACTGGATGTAGTGCCTAATCTGCAAATTTATTCTCGTGTTGTTAATCTTCTTTGCCAGGTCCAGTGATTTGCTAAGTAACATGCCTTTAGAACCAAATGCAGCAGGGGTTTATGGAGCTTTACTCGTCGCTTGCAGTACTCATAGTATATGGGGTTACGATCAAGAATTCTACAATTACTTTGGGAGTTGAATGGCCTACTGCTGCCGTGAACAAGGTTTCTTTCAAAAATGTATGTGATATCAGGAAATCGAGAAGGTGTTAAAAGGACTAGAGAGTGTCACAACAGTTGAGATTCAGACCATTGTTCTCGATCAACAAAACTAAACCCAAAATGTAAAACAAACCCATCACAGTAATCACAAGATAAACAAGTAAGAAATTAAAATTTAGTATTACCAGACACAAATCAAAACCCTAAAACATATAAGTTGTTTAGTTTCCTTACCTTAGCTTAGAACATTAACATCATAACTAATTTGTTCTCTTTCTCCCTCTTTAGCTAAAATTTAAGCTTATGTTCTTTGGAATTTGTTTTTTTTTTTTTGATCTTATCGAAGAATCACCTATTTTCTCTTCCTAAGTTTCTAATTTGTAGATACAGGTTTAGTCTCCAGCCCAAACCCGAATGGGAAAAGAGGGTCATAATGAGAGTCCCCTACGTTCATTGGAAGTTGATCAACAGACCTGAACCAAGCTCTTGCTAGCTTGCCAGTGAACCCATAATCACCAAACAGTACATCGGCTACACCTTGCCCTTCACTGCCAGGGAGCCATGCAGCCACTAGTGCATTTATTGATGATACATATGGTTCCTTTACAACAGGTCGTCCGGATATGACGACAACAACACATTTAACAGCGCCGCATACGTTAGTGATTGTGCTGGGTCCTGGCTCAGGAATGGTGAGGTTCCGACTGTCACCGAAAGAATCTGCGTAAGGGTATTCACCAACTACAACAACAGCGTAGGAGAAGTCGTTGGATTTGATGATATCAGCATTAGGATTCTCATTCTAGGTAACTTCAGTGCTTGGGTCGACGGTGGCTTTGGTGGCATTGAGGATTGTAGTTGCTGTTCACGAGACCATCATTTTATTTGTCAATGAGGTTTTAACTTTATTGCGGTCTAACTAGTATTTAATCAAATGTAGATGGCATCGAAAATAAATGGAAAACAGCAGGGAAAAGAGGTAGTTCACCCTCGGTATAGTTATTGCCAGAAGCTCCTTGCCATGTAAGCGTCCACCCACCACATTGATATCCCAAGTTATTGGCATGGGTTCCTGCAACAAGTATCTTTGGAACCTTTTTCGGTAGAGGCAGCATTGCTTTATCTGAGGGATTTCCATTCTTCAATAGTACAAGCGACTTCCTAACAGCTTTTCTAGCAAACTCCCTATGCTCCTGTTACACAAATTGCAATAGTTAATTACACTTCCTTGAACAGTTGCACACTATTGGTGAAGTTTGGTCATTCTAAAGTAGGGGCTTGTTGGCCAAACCAACTGTAAATTTACACAAAACTGCCCAATAATCTGAGTCAACTAACCTTGCACCCGAGCTTGTCAGCTAGGCTGAGATCAGCATATGGGTTTTCAAAAGACCCATAGTGAATTTGACACGCAAGATCCTCTTCACTGCATCGTCGATACGGCTCATTTGGACGACATTCTTATTGACCAGATTGGGTAGTTCAGTACTAAATTCATTGTGGTCGTAGGGAACCATGACCTGCAAGAACGTATCAACCTCAAAACTTGGATGGTTTAACTGAAACAGGCGCGTCTAAATGATGTAAAATGAGAACCTTTTACAAATTCCGCAATTGGTTTGGATTAGCTAAAATTTGAAAAGTATCATTTAGTAAAAATATTAGTGGTGTTATTTTGAAGATTTCTTTCAAAGCAGTGAGACCAAGGTAAGACAGTAAATGAACGTGTTACTGGCCATATCAATGCCGGCATTTATTCCGACTTCAATGGAATAACTGTAGTTCGCATGTCGTGGATATGTAAGGCGGTCAATTCCCTGCCAATCTGAGATGACAAAACCCTGTAGTACCATAGTTTTGATACATAAACAGTGAGCATTGTTATAATCAAATGACAAGGATTACTAATATAATGTCTGTCAAGATTGGTTTACCGGAAAACGTAGGGTTCCCTTAAGAAAGTCAGTGACCAAACCACGGTTTGCGTGCATCTTGATGAAATAGAAAACAATCTTTGAATTTTTCTTCTTCTATATTTTCACATATATTGAATACAGGGATTATAAGACTACTTATATCTGTACAACAGTTCCTAGAATAGGAAGATATTAACAATAGGAAATTACAGATATATGGAATTTGATTCCCTAAATATAGTCCTTTCCATATTTATATTTCTAACACCCCCCTCAAGTTGAATAGTAGGATCACCGATATTCAGCTTGCACAAAACCTCTCTGAAAATCCTCCCATTTACGGCCTTAGTGAGAATATCTGCTAGTTGATCTTCAGAACGTACAAAAGGAAGAGCGATAATCTCATTCTCCAATTTCTCCTTGATAAAGTGACGATCAACCTCAACATGTTTCGTGCGGTCATGTTGTACTGGATTCTCTAAAATACTAATGGCTGCACGATTGTCACACATCAACTTGCATACTCCTTTCACCGCAAACCCAATCTCTGCTAGCAACTTCCGTAACCACAACACCTCTGCCATACCTCGAGTTATCCCTCGGAATTCCGCCTCACCACTTGAAAGTGCCACAACCTTCTGCTTCTTACTCTTCCAGGTGACTAAGTTCCCTCCAACCAGAGTGAAGTAACCTGAAGTTGACCTCCTGTCCATCGGACTACCTGCCCAGTCGGCATCTGTATATGCTTCTACATCCAAGTGACCATTCTTTCGGAACAGAACTCCACTGCCTGGAGACCTCTTCAGATATCGAAGAACCCTCAAGGAAGCCTCCATCTGATCAGCTTTTGGCTCATGCATAAACTGACTCAGAACACCTACTGCATACGCAATATCAGGTCGTGTGTGAGAAAGGTAAATCATTTTCCCTACCAGATGCTGATATCGAGTACGATCTGCCGGTTCTGCCCCCTCCACTATCTTCAACCCATGATTCACCATAATAGGTGTATCTACAGGCTTACAGTTAGGGCTGTCAACGGATGCTATCGAAACGGAAACTGGCTCAGCCGGTTCCGTTTCTGATAAGCCTTATCGGATATCCGATATCCGATAAGTTCCGACGGAATCTTAAACTTCAAATCCGATTCCGTTTCGATAAGCTTATCGGATATCGGATATTATCCGATAAATATCCGATAGCTGATATAAATCTTAAACCTGTTTTTCAGCAAATGTTACAAATATTACTTGGACGTACATCACTTGACACATTCAACAAATGTTACATGACAAATAAAACCATAATAGTGCAGTAAGTATTTGCGTATAAATTGGTTGACCTTGCATATTTCATCTCAAATATTATTCATACTCTATGATCAACATAAGCATATTCCTATTAATTTATAGAAAGTTTCATCTACTGACAAGAGCTAGTAGAGGTATGATCATGTCTTCTTGTGTCAATTCCGTCTTCCTGCATCTAGCTTTGTTTACAAATAAAATACACCAGCACCAAAGAAGGCAACAATACCTCAAAATTTGATTCAGCAACCTTAAGTAGTATTCTAGTACTTTAAAGGAAAAGAATATTCATAGATTTAAGAATAAACTTCGACCAAAACATGCAAAGTAGAAATAAGCAACATACTAAGGAGAGAGGTATCCATGGCTTTAGCAACAGTAACAATTGGCTCATGTGATGGTATGCGTAGCTACATGCCTCTAGAAAGTTATCTTCACATCTAAAAAATGAAACTCTTAGAATGTGCACATTTCTGGGGAATAATATAATACTCAGTTTGCATTCATTTTAACCATACTAATTGCAAACAGTTTGAAGTAGAATGTAAAATTTTCATCAAATGTTGGCTTGATCATTGAAGAATCATCAAGACTTGAAGCCATTTTATGTCAATGAATTCTGGAAAATTTATTTTATAATTATGTTTATGAGACTCAAAAAGTTAATAAACTAATGGTATCACTAAGTCATATAGCGGAATTAACATGTATACCCTTAGCCTTTTGCTACTGAGATCGAATTGTTAAGCCTTCCCATGAGAACATTGAAACTAACTTAGCCAACCAAACAACATTACATTATAATAATCTAAACTCAAGATATAATCTCAACTGAATCAGTAAAAAGTCAAGAAGAAAATAGATCTCTGCACAATAATCATTGTAACCTACTACAAAGCCTCAAATCACAAATAAAAGACTCAACATATGTCCTAAACCATATGACACACATTGAGTTATTATGCCTATTAACATGAGCAATCAAACAAGAAAACAAAGACAAGACTAATGGTAACTCCAAAACGCTCTTCAAAATATACAGAAATAAAATACAAATATAGTAAATTAAAATCAATGAAAATATCAAGCAAATACTTACTCTCAATGGATGCAAGTCGAACATAAAACAACTCTTCTTTCAATTCACCATCAGAGAAATCAGTAGCGTGCCATACACATGATTTCTCATTCCCAGCATGTTCTTAAATAGAGATTGTTGGTAACACTACAAAAAAAAATCACAAAAAAACCTTAATCAAATCTAACAGATCAAATCAAAACCTCAAATAAACCCAAAATCAATTCAAAAACAAAAAACGATAAACCTAGATGACTAGCACAGATCTTCAATGTCTTAGATTGTGTATAGAAAAATAAATTTTCTCAGTCTGCTTATGTTTAAGAATCTTCACAGTTCCAACTCCTCATTTTTTTTCCATTCGATACAGTTTTACCTTTCTAGAATTAGAACACCATCAAAACGAATCAGTACAACTAAAAACCCAAGTCATTCGAATGAAATCAAACCGGAAAATCAATAGGTAAAGAGAACGAGAATTGGAAAATCAACACTATTATTATTAGAGAGAGAACCAGTCAAAACAAATCATACAACAACAAGAAGAAGTAATAATAATTTGGATTTAAAAGAAACCCTAATTTCACAAAATCACTAGATTGAACATGAACCCTAAATTAAGTTTCAAATTGAACCCAAATTTGGATTTAAGAACATATCCTAGTTTTCTAATCACACATGTTATCAAACAGAAACCCTAATTTCACAGATTCACTAGATTGAACAGAAACCCTGGATTGAACAGAAATGATGAATTAAAAGCACATGTAAATGATGTAACTCACCTGAATTGAACAGAAACCCTGAAATGGAGAATAAATAAAGGAGAAGAAGAGGGGGAGGCGAATTCAATTCTTCAGTTCGATTTCTTTCTGTATATGAAAGTTGAAGAAGAAGGGGAGCGCAGAAGAGAAGGGAAGGAAATGAGAAGTGACTAGTGAGAAGAGAAACTGATGTTTTTATGGGGGGTTATGTCTTATCGGTATCGGATATTATCGGAACGGATACTGGATAATCCGGTTCCGTTATGATAACACGAAAATATCCGATATAATATCTGGTTCCGACATACGATATCCGTTATGTCGGATAATATCCTATAGGATCCCGAATTTTCGGAAACGGTTATCGGATTTCGGATTGGGATTGACAGCCCTACTTACAGTCGAGCAGACCTGTCTCAACTAAAAAATCCAGTATGTACTTTCTTTAAGAAATGAAGATACCTCTTTTTGAACGTAGTACCTCGATCCCCAGAAAATACTTGAGCTTTCCCAAGTACTTCATTTCAAACTCCCGAAATAAATTCCGCCTGAGCTGAGATATCTCCTCAGGATCATCTCCTGTAATAATCATATCATCAACATAGATAATCAAACATGTCACCCATCACTCTTGAGGAACAATGTATGGTCTGAATTGCTCTTCCTGTAGCCATACTCCTTCATAAAAACTGTAAACCATGCCCTAGGTGACTGTTTCAAGCCGTATAAGGCTTTCTTCAATTTACATTCATCTGAATCTCGAAATCCTGACTTGAAGCCCGGAGGTGGCTCCATATAAACTTCCTCCTTCATATCGCCATGCAAGAATGCATTTGTACATCAAACTGATGGATTGGCCAATCACGATTGGCTGCTACTGAAAACAAGACTCTGATAATGTCAATTTTAGCAACCGGAGAAAAAGTTTCTGAATATTCGATAACGTATGTCTGACTATAGCATTTAGATACCAATTTCGCCTTGTACCTCTTGGCTGATCCATCCGCACGGTGATTCACAGTGAACACCCATCGACATCCAACTGCTCTCTTTCCATGTGGTAGGACACACTTCTCCCAAGTCTTTTTCTTTTCTAATGCCCCCATCTATACTTTCATAACCTGACACCACTCTGGATTCTCAACCGATGCCTCTACTGTTCTAGGAACCTCCTGAGTGTATATAGCTGCAACAAAGGCATGTGCAATTGGTGATCAGCTCCCCCTGGCTAGGTTCTCTACTGGGTACCGACTGGATTTCAGACTGTACTCCGGTTCATACCGAACATGAGGAATGCCTCTGGTTCTCCGTGCTGGCAACACATACTTCTCCTGAGTTGGTTCAACCGTCTCCTGTACTGTTGCAACCTCTGTACTAGTATCATTAGAGTTATGTGCGGAAGAGTGAGTATCTGAAACAGATGCCACAGTAGAAACAATAACCTCAGGGATATTAGCCGGGAGTGACGTGTCCAAGCCATCAGAAACTTGTACTATGGGATTCAACGTCTCGGTGGTTCCGCCTACCTGCTCTGTTGGGATTGTTTCGGGCCACACTGGAATGATCAACCAATCTAATGGATCACTAGGACTCAACCAATCTAATGTATCACTAGGACTCTCCCCTTGGACAGTAGATAGGGTGGAATAGTAGAACTCAGTTTCATACCCAGATTCAGGTATTCTGTTCGGATAACGGAGGAGAATTTGTCAATTCTACTCTTAAGCCGTTCTTCCAAGAAAAGTATATTGGTATTCCGTTATCCGAACGGAATACCAAAAAGGCTACCGTTGCTATAACCCTCGCAGTCATCGTATGTATACCACGATGGATTGCGATTTCCTTGAAACTGAGTCCTACTATTCCACCCAATCTGCTGTCCAGGGGGAGAGTCCTAGTGATCCATTAGATTGGTTGAGTCCTAGTGATCCATTAGATTGGTTGAGCAGTCCAGTATAGCCCGAAACAATCCCAATAGAGCAGGTAGGCGGAACCACCGAGACGTTGACTCCCATAGTACAAGAAGTCTGATGAATGATACCTTTTTCTTGGAAGAACGGCTTAAGAGTAGAATTGATAAATTCTCCTCCGTTATCCGAACGGAATACCTGAATCTGGGTATGAAACTGAGTTTGAACTAAGTTGTGAAATTCTATAAATTTAGACAGAACTTCGGATTTATGTTTGAGAAAATATACCCAAGTCATCCGAGAAAAATCATCTATAAAGAGCACAAAATACTTGAAACCACTGTTTAACATGCATACACCGTTATTCGGGGCGGGACCCCATACGTCCGAATGAATCAGGGAAAACACATACTTAGCTCTAGAATCAGACTGTGAATAAGACTGTTTATGACTCTTAGCAAGTATACATGTCTCACAGGACATTTTTTTATTGGATGGAAACAACTTAGGAAATAATGTATGGAGATACCCTGCAGAGGGATGCCCAACCTTCGATGCCACAGCCATTGTTGCCTGTCAACTGTCCCGTGAGCAAGCGCTGCAGTTCTCTGTTGAGCCACTTCATCCACATAATATAGTCCCTGATGCTCAACACCACATCCACTGACTCTCCCCGACTGAATATCCTGTAAAAAACAGAAACTCGGATACATTAGTACCATACAGTTCAACTCTTGTGTCACATGACTAATAAAGAGTAAATTGCAAGATAAATTTGGCACATAAAGACAGTTCTGTAATTTTAGTGTTGGAGATAGTGCAATAGTTCCTGCTCCATGAACCTGTGAGAGATCTCCATTTGCACTCTGAATCATTTCCCTATTCGGTACCGAATGACTAATAAAATCATTTATGTCATATGTCATAGTGTCAGTAGCGCCACAATCAAATAGCCACCGATTAATTTTGTTAGGTTCAGATACCTGAGCTGCAAAGGCCTGAGGGGTATAGGTCGACTTCCCAAAAAAAGACATACCTGGATGCTCCTCCTTTTCACTATCGTCTCCCTTCTCTCCTCCTTGGTTTCCAATCGCCGTCGTGGCCATGTTCCCGGCCTATCCCCTCCTTCCGTTGTCTCCTCCAGCCTTCGGGAAACCCAATCAACTGATAGCACTCCTCCTTGCTATGAAGGAATTTTCCACAGTGACTACACCGCATGTTTTTCCGGTCAACGTCGACGCTGCAAGATGATTTCCCTCTACCGGCGACTGATTGCGGCTTGGTGGTGTAGCTCGTTACGACGGCGGTGTAATTTCCCTCTTCTGGGCGAGGTGTGACGAAGAATCTAGATCCGATTCCTGTACCGGAGGTGACAGTTGATGGTTCAATGTCCCTCTTTGCAACACCCATAACGTTCCTCCGGTCCCTCTCTGATCGTATAGTGGCATATGCGGATTCCACCTCGGGTAATGGGTTTTCTCGGAGCAGATCTCGTTTTTCTTGGTCAAATTCGTAACTGACAACATTTAGAAAATGGTATAATTTGGTTTCTGCTCGCTTTGTGTTCCATATTGTTATATCCTCTGGATATTTCATAAGATTTGGATCTCGTAACTCAATGTCCCTCCATAGCCTCTGTAATTCACCGTACAAAGTTTCAAGGAAATCAATTCCTTGTTTGGTTTTGTTTGCTCGAACATTAAATCGAACAATTGAACGCCATCTTTTTCCTTACTGTAAGTCGCAAAAAGCTCCCTCCAAAGTTCTTTTGCAGTCGGGAATTCGGCATACTGATGCACCATATCCGGCTCCATATTATCTAGCATCCACAAACAGACGACTAAATCGTCTTGTTCCCACTGTGGGTAATCAGAATCATCGGTTTCAGGTGGCTCCGGAACGCCTGTGAGGTAATGTAGCTTCCCTTGGACGCCAATCTTCATACGGATCAACCGAGACCCTAGGGAGTAATTGTTCTCATTGAGTTTTATAGTCAAATGAATCGTAGGAACAGACTGCTTCTGCGTATTGTTGTTTGATTGTGGTAGGTTTAAGAGTAGTGCCGCCAATTGAGCCGCTAGCGTCGTATCTGCTCTAGCGGGTTCGCCGGTATGGACGCTACCGTCTTCAGATCCTGCCATGACTGCAACAATACTGATGAACGATTGGTAGATGATGAGCGTCGAGGAAGATCGATTGTTAATTGATCGAAAAATCCTGCTATGATACCATGATGAAATAGAAAACAATCTTTGGAGAATTTTCTCTATATTTTCACATATATTGAATACAAGGATTACAAGGCTATTTATATCTGTACAACAGTTCCTAGAATAGGAAGATATTAACAATAGGAAATTACAGATATTATAGAATTTGATTTCCTAAATATAGTCTTTTCCATATTAATATTTCTAACACATCTTCTCTCCATTGATACTGGAATAAGAAACCATCATGGTTGAAACACCTTTCGTAATGGCGTCAACATAAGCAGGCAGGTAAATAATGAGTAATTCATGCCAGCTAACAACGGTGTTGTTCTCGTTGATACCATTGATAGTTCCCCAATCACCCACAAAGTGTTCTACACAAGCAAAAACTTTATCTCTGTGCAGAATCAACACCATACCATAAATTTGGGTTGTAATGAATCCTAAAATAGCAAGGAAGTCATAATACAACCTCTCATATCTATCGAACTTTCTCACTATAAACATGTCAACAACAACAACGTATAAATGAGATAATTAAAAAAAAACAAAAAAAAAAAACTAAATTTATA
The DNA here is from genome assembly GCA_023531435.1 of Papaver californicum. Lineage (NCBI taxonomy): Eukaryota > Viridiplantae > Streptophyta > Magnoliopsida > Ranunculales > Papaveraceae > Papaver > Papaver californicum. The sequence goes on along the minus strand of JAJJMC010007942.1, from coordinate 4,062,207 downwards.
GTACTTACTTTCCACCAAGATAAGGAACAGTTTTCTGAGCATCAGCTAAGTTGATATGCCTTGAATCAGTTGAATCAGTTGTTGGCCGGTATACATAATGTATTATCACTGGGCCTGTTTTCCGTTTTCTAGTCGGATTAGGGTTTATTTCTTTGCCCTATATATATATATATATACACACACATTGTACCTAGAATATGTGTATCTCAGTATTCTGCTCTATAATAAAACTCTGCTTTCTCTGTTGTGGATGTAGCTAACGTAACAGTTAGTGAACCACGTAAATCTCTGTGTCTCGATCTCTATTATTGTTCTCGTTCGATCTCTCGTTACAACAAGCTGGAATTTCACAGAAGCTGGAAAAATTAAACAAAAATGAACTGAGATAAAAGATAATTACAAAACTAATATCATTCCAAATTTTGACAGATACTATCATTTCGTACATTGATTTCTTCGCACATTTGGCGCTAAATTATCTAATGAATGACATAAAGAATCACAAAAACAGCAGATAGTGCCAGTTTTAGCAACTAAATACTGATTTCCTTCTACATTTGGCGGTATTTATCCATAAAATTCAAAATTAGTACAGTAAATTGTTGTATATCCGTTTCTGATACTTCCTTTTTAAAATTTACTTTGGGCATTAAATTTTGAAGTTATTTCTTTAACCTTTTTTAGAATCCTAGTTTGTAACGTCTGCCAACATCATGGTTTCACGGTGAGGAGAACTCGGACTTATGGAAAGAAATTAATGATGAGTATATATTGCCTATTCCGATTTTAATCTATCCGAGATGAGCCCAAACTCGGTATTTTAAATTTTCTTAGTTAGTAAATTGGCCATTTTTGTGTGGTGTTGCAGCTGACCCAGTGCAGGTCCTTTGTGTGATGATGCTGTATAAAATCTTGTGAAAATTATATATTTAGTACTCTTTCATAAATCATGTAACATGCACTCGAATGTTACAAACTATTAACAACACAGTAAGTTAGGGAATGGATTCTGAACTACTTGTTTTACTATTCCATTTTGCATTTTCTGGTCTACAAAACCAACCTATGATGGGATGACTAATGACGACGACCATTGGTATTATCCATCTCATTAAGAACATTTTGACAAAAAAAAATGCGACTAAAAAAAAATATAAGATGGATGATTTAAGCCAGGGCTGTTAATGGGTACCAATTATCCGGAATTGGAACTAAAATTGAGTTATTTGGATCCGGGTCCGGATCCTAAAATTGGACCTATTAGCAACTTAGGACCCAACGGATATTATCTGATTGGACCCAAAATCTGAACGGGTCCTAACGGATATTATCCATGGATATTGGGTACCCAAATATTTGTCATTTGTTTTACTAATTTTATCAAAAATTTAAAAACTTCGTCTAGTTTTGCTTGAACTTTTTTTTTCATTTTTCATTTATTTTTTTAATTTAATTTTTAATTAGAACATTTACATAATGTAACAATAACTTTATATGAAAAATTATTTGTTTCAAGCTAATATAAAAAAAAGTTAAAAATTATAGTTGATTTTAAAAGATCCGTTAAATACCCGAGTTCGACGGATATTTAGGCTTTTAATCGGATCCAATACCGGGTCCACTAAATTAAAAATTGAACCCGAGTTTTATAAGTAGGGTCCGGATCCCGTGGTACCCGGACCCATCGACAGCCCTAATATTTTAGGCCGCAGGTGTTAACAAGCAACTGTTGCATAATAATAACATACAAGATCGTAATTTGGAGATAATTCCTTTACTGTGAAGCCACCGAGCTTTTTAAGTACTTGTCGACATTATCAAGTCCACATAGCTCCTTCACTACAGGCATGGTTGCTGGGACTTCCAGTTGAAATGTTGAATAAGATGATGCTTCTGATCCTGATTCTGACCCACTCCATGAGAGGACCTGTTTTCTTGCTTCTTTGATGGCATCTCTCGTTGCACAGTGAACTGAGGCAGCCATAAGTAAAGGTGGCTCCCCAGAAGCTGGAAGAGACAAGAACAAGTTTAGCTCAACCAAGCTCATCGCTAATGGATGCAAACACATCAAACATCCTACTTTAAGAAAGTTTCAAGCCTAATTAATGTGGTCACTGATTATAAACTGGATGTCCTTGATCGTGCAAAAACCAAAAATGAGCCGAATTTTGCTGTATTTTAAACTTTGCAGATTTAAAAATACAGAAAGGTTTGCATACGGAACCTTTAGAGGACAGAACACGTTTCTTATGATGTCCACTGTTCAGTATCTCGACATTGAACTGTCTGGGGATAGTGTCAATAGTTGGGATCTTGTAGTTCCATGTTCCATCAGACACCACCACTCCTTCAGAGTTCGTCAGGTACTCTTCCATCATAAAAAACCCTACTCCTTGAACAAAAGCACCCTCAACCTAAAAAGCAAAAACGATTTTTAGCACGCACAGAAAGAAGAAAAACTCTTAAGAAGTTGGATGAGAAATTAACAAGTTGCAGTTGAGCAAACCTGTCCCAAATCAACAGCAGGGTTTAAGCTCTGGCCACAATCATAGACAATACCTGTTTGCAAGATACTGGTTGCTCCTGTGAGAAGATCAATCTCCACCTGTACATTTAATATATGACAACAAGCATTGATTATAGTAGTTATTGTTTCTTGCATAGCCTCTGCCACTATTCACAAGAAAAGCCTTAGCAGTCTGGTCCTCCTGTAGTGTTTTCTGCCTCTCAAGAATGACTGACTCCTCGCTGAGAAGGTTGTTGTGGAGCTCAATGCATGTTACAAGTGGGTTCCTATGTCTCATTGCAGTTGCAAATGAAATATAATCTTCATTGAGTGCTTTTAGTGTTATTACCACTAGTTCCTTGTCAGAAATCAATTCTCCAGCAGATGCAAGTTGGTCAGATAATAGTTTAATTTCACTAATCAAAGAAGAAATTGACCTTTTACCTTGCGTAAGGGATAGAAGTTTTGTTCTCAGTTGAATAGAGTGTGTAGAAGACGATCTCCCAAATCGTTCTTCTATTTGTTTCCAGAGTTCAGCAGAAGATTGTGCTGTTGAAAAATAAGGTATCACCGCTTCTGATATTGTTGAATGAATCCACATGATAATGGTTGAGTCTTCATCTAACCATTCAGTATACAGTGGATTTTCTATTCCATTCTGCTGGTTTCTTGGACTTGTATACTGAGGAGGACAAGAGTAAGATCCATCTAGATATTTTTTGATTTTAAACTTTTGAATCACTGGATTCATTAGGTTTTTCCAGGTAATATAGTTTTCCTCCTTCAGCTTTAGTTGAATGAAGCTAGTAAGTTGATTTAAAGGAATCTTGGAAATAGAAGTTGAAAAAGGATTATCCATTGTTGGTGAAACAGTAGAAAAAGAAGTTGATGGAAATGTTTCAATCATGAAAGACTTTGATCAGAATCAAAGAAGACCTAGAGATCAGTAGTAATGTTTGGATCTAATTCTTGGATGTAGAAGTTTTGGATCTAGAAAAATCAGAAAATGAAAGTTGTATTGAATGCAAAAAATGATAAGAAAATCCAGAAAACCAAAAATGATTTTGGATCTTGAAATTTTATCTAAAACTTGGTTGATCTGTGATACTACAAACTATGATTTGCTGGTGTAAAAATATTAAGAGTTGATTTCATCATCTTAATATCAGAATACCAGTAAGACTAGTTTGTAGTGGAGATCGGAGATAAAGAACAGTTTGCAGAGTAAAGAATAGAGAGTTTGAGAGTGAAATGAATTATGAAACTGTTCTTTGTTGTTTCTCTGATCAAGATAAAGGAATAGAGAGTGTTTCACCTCGAGTCTTTCATGCATTTAATGTGGATGCAGAATTTGTCTGCCATTCTTTCTTGCTTTTTAGTAGATTGATGTAGCATTAGACAGGCGTGCGTTCTTTCTCTGACTTAGCGTGTTGTTTTCATTTCTGCTTTTTGTCTTACCTTCCATTAATGCTCTGACGTTATACCTTGACTGCTGTGTATTTTGTTTTGATTGTCGTGTTTCACAGTTGAAAAACGTTGAATACTATTGAATACGAAATGTTTATCAAGAATCAAGAAGAAATTAAAAAATCTCCATTAAAGCTTGATACAAGAAACTGTAACATTTTCTCAAGCAATTAGGCTCTGATACCATAATGGATTGAAAAGATCTTTCACGCACTTTATTAATGATGTTGAATACATTTATATATCAGATACATTTTGTACACCCATGTGATGCCCATGTGATCATCTGACATGGCATGTTAGTGACAGCTAAGATGACAAGTGGGTTGGTTATCTAATAGATTATATCGAAATATAAGTAGTAACTATAAACATAATATTGCTGATATCATTAACTCACCTCACTCACTGCAGCACCATAGTTCAGATAACGCATTGAACTGAAATCAGGAACATAGTAAGTACTTGCAGATAAGTTGACAGATTGTAGATGTGCCTGAAAGACAGACGAGTTGGGGTGAGAAAATAGTATATTGGATGGTTTTATCTGGAACTTATAGATCGCTAGGTACCTGGACAATTAAAGTATCCCATGAAACTGGATCCATCTTCTCTAATAACCTTTCCTTGAGTATGATTAGTCTTTCAACCAAGGCATGACAGCAAAGGCGAACAGCTTCACAACTTGACTCTGAGGTAGTGCTCCCAGCAGTAAATCCTCCTTGTACCAAGCTCAAGGTATCAGTCTGAATGACCCGAACCCGCTCCAATAGATCCTTACTTCCATCACACTCTATGGGACTCAGAGCGAATGCTGCCATCTGCTTCACCTTTGTCCAAAGTCCTTGACCTAGCTCAATACCTCCAACTTCAACCACCACCGATCCGTCATTGAGAATGCTCACTTTACCTGGGGTTGGTCTCAGCATCACCTCCTGAGATATGGGTACCAGGGAGATTCCTCTTTTTATCCACTTGTTACAGGTGTTAAACTGTCTTATTTCTTCTACCCTTTGGTGGAATCTGGAAGATATAGCTAATCTATCCAAAATCAAGGGCATAGTATACTCTAAAGGTTCACCCGTGCTCTCCTGATAAAATAACTTGAGGCTCTCATATGTATGTATATTTCTTTTTCTGACAGCATCGACTTCCAAAGAAAGAAATGATGCTACATGCTCAACCACAACCTCACAAATAAAGGATCCCTGTACCTCTCCCGGTGCTCTCATGTCTGTCTTACTAGAAAGATTTGTCTTACAAAGCTTTATATCAAAAGATAAAGCTCCCCAGTCATACTTCTTCAGTGAACCCACCATATTATTTGGCATGATTGGGCGCTTATATCTTGAAATGCTCCCGCATTGATTAGTATATCAAGATGTAGAGCAGTGATCTTTCCATCAGATTTGAAGCCCACACTGTAATTGATTTTCATTGGGTGTCTTCCTCCTGCCATTATCATATCGATCTTGCGATTGAGGTAAGCTCGGACAGGACGGTGTAGTTTGTGAGCAGCAACTGCACATGCTGCTGCAACCTACACATCAGTTCTTTAATTGTGAGCTTGATTTTACTGGTTTGAATGCACAATGTGAAAGTATATGATCTTCAATAACGATGAAATTCTTGAGTTCAGACAAACCACTTAAGCCAAGGTGGCCAATTCAAACTAACATTCTTTGCACAACCAAATATACAGTGCAATTTATTAATTCAGATAAGATCATAATATCTTTTGGTTCATCGCCGGACAGTTAATTCTGCAGGATAAGGGAGGACGTCTTCCCAACAAAAGTAATAGAAGGATATTACTTAGTAGACAGTTCAACAAACTGCCTCTTTAGGTTGAATGACCACACACCATTTGACAGGAACTATTTGTACAGCTTCCAAATCAGGATGTAACTTAATGACTTTCCAAATTCTAAAAAGACTCAATCAGACGAATGGAGTTTGATTCAACAAGGTTTGCATATTAATTAAATAAACAAAAGTGTACTTACAGGAATCGCTTTCAGGGCCTTTCCACCAAACCCGCCTCCTATTCTCGTAATCACACGGACGTTATGCTCGGGAAGACCTAGGCAGTTAGCAATTACAATCTGTGTGTTCTCTGGGCACTGATTAGAGCTGTAAACAACCCTTCAGTTATCTTCATCGGGTACCGCAAGGGCAGTTTGTGTCTCCATATAGAAGAAGTACTGTGATCCAAGTTTGATCTGAAATAATATTAAATAGTTGTGCATGAATTGAGATAGCATTACATGGTCACACTGAAGAAACACACTGAGTTCGATCTGAAATAGCATTTTGAAAGGTAAAGATTTTGAGAAGCACATCTGCGGAGATAATTCTGTGATCTGCATCGCTCATTCCTTTTGAAAAATCTCCTACCTGCTTTGGGGAAAGGAAAGGTGGCACCTCAAAGAAGCTGGATCTAGCAACAGCATCTTCTACTGATAAAATGGGGCGGTTCTAGATTTTCAGTGCCGTACTCAACCACTGTGCCGTCCGCCGCAATATCTGCATGTTTCTGTGTATCTGCAATCTACATCAACCATATTGAATAACTAAGAAAAGAGCAAAACAGTGATGCTAAAAGTTTTCTGTTTGTATCCTAATAAGAGAATATGACATACCGCGAAGCCAAGTATCTGGCCCCCAAATTCAACAAGTCCATCAGCAAATAGGGGTTCAGTACCAAACATTGTCTTACTTCCTACATTTTCCCCTCCTTTAGGGAGGTCTTCAAGAGAAATAACCTTAACAACTCCATCTGGCGAAGGCAGTGACTTAAGCTTTACATTCTTAATCTGTGCCAAGGGCTTTTTGCTACATACCATTGCTCCATGAAGACAATCCTTGGGAGAAGGAATATCATCCACATACACAGCTTCACCTACATATTTAATATAGGAGTCAAATTTCATGGGAACCACTAAACAAAACTTAGTTCCATTTTATCTTTGAATTGTGAGTTCTAAAATAAAATGATCAAGTTAAAAATCAACATCCAAACAGAAAAGTTTTAAAAAGGATAAGAGATTAAAGGTTTAGAGGATGTACTGACAAATGTAAAAACAAAATTAGCCAATCCATTTAACACTATGTTAACTAAGAAGAAAAGGGAATGCAGGCAATAGTTTTAATAATATCTCTAAATTGATATATTACGAACCATAAGCTTGATTCTCGGCTCCAGCTTTTTTAGTAGGCTGACCAACTGGATAAAACTCCCTACTGACTTCTATGACTTGCTTCCCAGAAGAGAGCAAACCCGCCTTTTTGACATGTGACCACTGATCAAAACTATCACTACATTTGGAAGCAGTTACCTCGGAAGAATTAGTATATCTGGTCAATCCATTATTCGGAATCGCAATACCAACTTTAGTAAGAGGGTGAAGAAAGTCAAAGAGAAAACTGACAGCCAAGCTTGACATGTAAGCAGGACTTGAAGTACCCTCTTCAGGTATTATTGTTGCTCTAAGAATATTTATGGCGTCAAACAGTACATCTTTTCTAAGGGATCTACCGATTAAAAATTCCTCAACCTTTCTTGCTCTTATCGCATGCTTTGTCCCATAAGCACCAAAAGCCAACTGAAGTTTTTCTAGGACACTACAACCAGATATTTTAGAGAGCGAAACCTCGGCCAAGAAAGCAGCATTAAGGTATGCCAAGGCATTCCCGAGGTGGCGTGGTGCAGCTCGGTACGTCTCAAACATCAATCCAGATCCACTCTGAGAAGAAAAAATGTTCATTGAGGCCCAAATTGGAATTCTGATACTTAATATTACAGTCTTTGTATTACAAGGTGGACTATTTAAGAATTCCTCTAATGTAACTTTTGTTCTTTTGGAGACACTAAGTATGATGGCAGATGAACCTGCTGCAAGAAGTATAGTTGCAATATCTGAGGGAAACTGATTCCTTTGTGCCATGACCAAATTCCCTCCCAAACTCGCAGAATTGCGGACGAACTCTGATGCAACCTTCTTCATATGGTCAGAAATTTTGCTGAACACAAGATTGCTTGCTGAGTTAGGCCCACTTTTTGCTCCTTTCTCGAAAGCTTGGATAGCACCAGAGATCGTCACAGCTGCTCCAAGTTCAATCCCAGCGTCATCACTTAAGATAGTTGAGAGTTCAGGAATATATCTAAGGTTAATGTAATTGTTGTAGTGATCAACCTCCTTGTAATAGCCTGTACTCGTATTACCAACAACTAGTTTAACACTAGTGCCATTTTCAGATTCTATAGATTCCAATATATGCTCAAGTTCCTCAACACTAACAGGATAGTACCAACATTGCCCGTTTAAATCCCGGAGGATTTTGGATTTAGTTTCACTCTTTAAGAACTCGGGGAAGGTGCAAATCTCATTGGTAGGGTTATATGAGGGTAAATTACCAATCTTTTCACTTTCACTATCTCCCTTCTTCCAAAAGGAATTCAAACCCAGATCTTCCATGTCGACATCAGCAGCAAAACTTTTGCAGGCATCAGCTATCGGACGATAACCCGTGCACCGGCAAAGGTTACCTGAAATAGCCTTCTCAGCTTCTGACTTTGTGAGCTTGGAAAATCCAGGACGCAGATTTGGCGCTTGTGTTTTTTCAGTGTTAACAAGAGCAGAGAAGAAAGACATACACATGCCTGGAGTACAAAACCCACACTGAGAAGCATGGAAACCAGAGATTCTTTTGTGGATGGCGTGGAACCCATCTGTAATGTTTCCAAAGCCTTCGGTCGTCGTAATTGAACACCCACCTATACTGGAAAGAAGTGTCAAGCATGAACTCACTGTGAAATCCTCAACCTTTTCACATACAGGATCATACTTGGACAAAAGAACAACACAAGCTCCGCAACCACCTGCAATGGAAACGAATGGGATTATATAAAGGCTTACTATCTTCGTCTGGAGAAACTAAGCTTCAAAATCAAGTACATAATAAAGATAACCCCAAATTTAGGATTTTTGCTTGTTATATTAGAATTAAGAGCATCTCCAATGGGAACTTGAACTTCATCATGTTCCTATGTGGTAGTCCTATGAAGACATTGTTGTATGATGTGAAAGTAAAATTTCCTCGATTAAAGGAGGTTTAAAAAATCCATCTCCAATGGAATCTTTTTATACCAAACTAGTTGTCTAGTTTATAAATATGATTGGTTAGATTAAAATATAAAAAGTTTATTATCCACAAAATTAGAGCATCTTCAACAGCACGTTCTTAATTTCCTATTAATTAGGTCACATAAGATTTATCTAGTTTTTAATAAAAATCTTTCTCCAACGTGAATGTGAAGATTTAATATAAAAGTGACGTGTAAAGTAGTTATATAGACATCCTCTTACTCATCCTCTAGTTTCAGAGGTTCTTTTAGAGGATTTAATCCTAATCTATCTATGGTTATTAATAAAGGGATAAAATATTTAACTTTAAAATCAAGGGTTTAAAAAGTTTCTAATCAATTAAAAGAAACTAATGGTTGGAGATGATTTTTTTTTACTTCCCTAATTTAAGAAAATTTTGATCTCACATCCGTGAAAAAAAATTGACACATAAGATATACACCAACTTACTATTGGGGATGCTCTTAGGAAAAAATAGATTACAGGTATTCTTCACATTGTTTAGGTGAACCTCTAAATTTAGAGGATGAGTTTGAGGATGTTGTTTTAACTGCCTTTTCGACTCGTCTTCACATCCTACCCCACACTTCTATTGGAGAATGATTTTTGTTAAAAAGAAAATATTTTTTATATGACCGTGAAAATAGGAACTCACAAGAGTCCTGTTGGAGATGCTCTAAGATGTGTGAATTTGCATGAGATGAGTGTTTAAGGATAACATATCATCTTACATAATTGTGTTCTGTATGTAGCAAACAGAATCATAGTACAACTCATTACTATGTAAAAAACAAAGAAACATCTTTGTGTTATGAGATAAAGCACACGATTAATGAGATAGGGATACATATACATGAAGGGGTTTTTGTTTGTTTTAGCAAAAGAAAACGAATAGCACATCTATCAAATGAAATTAACTAAAGCAATACCCACAGAATCTTTAAAAATAAAAAGACAATCCCTAATCAATTTACAGAATTAGAATTAGGCACATAACAAATAATTGAATGAAAAAGAAGTTGAGATATACTAACCCTCTCCACAGCTAAGCTTAGTTCCAGTGAAACGAGTCCGTGTACATATGAATTCAAGTAGCGTAGTAGAATGATCATTGATATTCGACATCTGAAATCTCTCACCATTAATGGTGAAAACTAGTTTATTATCATCCATTTCTGAATCTGAGTATTATAATAATAATAATTATTATTATCAGAGTTAAGTGTTAAGACCAGAGTCATGTTGTAGTTTAATGAAGACGTAGTAGATTTAGACATCATCTCTACTAACATCAATTGAATGGACTATAAGAGAAAGAACTGAGAAGATCCTCCACGAAAAGTCAAAATTCGACTTAATTTTTTTATTTTTTTTAATCTATTCCTGGATAATACAAAATGCTTTCAGATTGATGGATCGATTATGGAAAAAGATAAAAAGAACAAAGATATGCTGAATTGCTGATGCTAATGCAAACTCAAAAGGTGTAGCTAAGAGTTACGCTACTATTTTGCACCTGAAGATCCAATGGTTGTAAAAAGTGTTTGATCAAAAGTATGGTATAAGTAAAGCAAAACAGGAACGTGGGATTAATATCTTTTAATTCTCGATCTAAGAAATCACTAAATCCACATTCTGCGATTAACGAGAATATTTTGCATTTCCAAGTTCCAATTAACGTTCCCATTATCCCTACAAGCAATTGTGTTTTAACAAAAACAATATTTTGGTAAGAATTGCCATAATCTGACTAGACGACTGAAAAAGAGTTTGTTTTGCCAACACAATTAGCATGAGGAACAAACTGTTTTTTTCAAAGTTTTTGGGATTCTTACTCACTAGTACGTGCTACGTACCAGGTATGATGGAAATTAGCTCTCATTTGGTGAGGAGGGCCCCCGCCCCGCACCCGTCCTAGAAGGGGTTCTAATTAATAACTACAATATATAATAAAAACGACAATTATCATTTAGTAGATTAACAATTGAAACCAAATTCACCAATTACGTATAATTTAATACGTTGGAGATCATAGATATCCTCTTAAAGAAAATATTTTAAAAAAATTATACCAACCTTTGAATCAGTAAGTACTTCACCAGTTATACACTTTTCACATGCCTTACGTACCATATCATATAGAGAAAGAAAACACCATAAAAAGTCTAATGAAAAATCACACTCACTATATAGTTGTAACAATATCTGATATTAGATAATCTAAAAAAAAATTATATTACTACAGAATAGATTGCTAACTCTAAATAGTGCAAAGCCTATGAAGTGCTTCCCATCGAAGATGATATAATCAAAGAAATACACTGATTTTTCTTCAAAAATCATATACTTTCGTTAAGAATCAATTGGCCAACTCAACTGCTCTTCCAGGCTCCAACTCCTTGTAGTTGAATGAAAAACCACACTCAAACTATACAGTTGTATGAACATCTGATATTAAAGACACTAAATACACGATATTAATATAAAATATTACCAACTCTAAATAGTACAAAGCATATGAAGTGCTTCCCGTCAAAGAAGATGTAATCAAGAAAATGCATTGATATATCTTTCTTCAAAAATCATATACTTGCATAAAGAATCAAACAACCAACTCAACTCCATGTGGTTAAATGGATAATCACACTCACTATATAGTTGTATCAATAATCTGATATTAGAAACACAAAATAAAAAAAAACGGTACCAAATATAAAATAGGTTGCCAACTCTAAATAGCAAAGCATATGAAGCACTTCCTGTCAAAGAATATGTAATCAAGGAAATGCACTGATATATCTTTCCTCGGAAGTCAAATATGTTTTCTAACTGCAATTGTGAGGCCTTCCATGAGTTCCTCACTGAAAGAAACACCCTATACTAATGTGAGTAATGCAGTGAAATAAATAAAAAAACATAACATAATACCGAATAATCACGCACATGCATTATAAGATGATTGTGCAATTTTTTTCTCATGTAACTTTAAGTCCAAACTTGTCAAGTTCTTACAATTTGGTTATGTAAGGTCTTAGAACCAATACAGTAATACCCTTTGCATTTAATCAATCACATAATATTCCACCAAGTGTACCCTTTTGTCATCCACATGTACCTTATCCTCATTAAAGATGAATACAACAAAATGCCATTAGTCTCTCCCTGCTGAACTACGATTAAGACTTGCAAACCCTTTGAGTAAATTCAAGATGTATCCATTATATATCTGCAGTTATTACCTAATTGGAATGTCACGTGTGGGAGTCGAACCCACATCTACATAGTTGTGAACCATATGCTCTACCAGTTGAGTGAAGACAACATAATATTACATTATGCGTAACTTGTATCAAGCAAACAAAGTTCTGTTTGGAGGTTACTCAATGTTACGATGACTAAACTACTTTTGCAATAAAATATTTAAATGATTAGAAACCATGAACCATATTATCCTTGAATACTTTCAATGAAATTAACAAATTTCTCGATACATTGTTGTATTTAATCGCTTCAATGTACATGGTATATTTTCTTAAACATTGTTGATGACTAAATTGTTGCAGTAAGTACACTCCACATAAGTGACAATATTTTTTTACTTTTGTTGGACGAAATCCTAGAAAGTAATTTTATTAATCAAAAGAAACAAAAAAAAAGGGAAGGGTCATAAGAGCTGACCTCCAGGGAAAAAAAAGAGAAAGCATCAACAAAAATAATTGATATGAAAGCAAGAAATTGTACTTTTAGAAAGAAAAAAATTTCTTGAATATAGAAAACTGATATATCAAGATAAAATCTCAGAGCGAAAATATTAATACAGATAGATGTTGGTAAAAAGGTAAACGAAAGATGGGTACCGGCTAATATCTCTAAGCAGAGCTTCCCTTAATGAATAACATTCTTCCTTTAAACTATTCATTGCAGACTGATGGGAGATCTACTAAATATTTCAATATCGTGAGATCAAAAATTTGAAAGTAGTTCATGAGTTATCAGAACAAAAAAATCCCCACAAAATAAAGTTTACCTTTCTCTTTTTATACAATTTAATCCTTGTATCACAAAGTTCATACAAATCCTCGAAATACAAAAAAACAACTATGATTAGAATCTTAAAATAAAAAAAATCTACGCATGCATATTTTACTTATTGTACCATAGTCTTCTAAAATAATTAATGGTTAGACTGGGTTACGAAAATCTTTGTTGAATTGAGATGTAAAATTTTATTCTCGTGCCATGTTTTTGTCAATCAAACAAGTCGGATATTTCCGTCTTCTTAAAAGTACCAACAATGCCAATTTTCTAGCAACAGACTTGTTCGGGCATATATTATCAACGTTCATCATATCTCTGAAACCATATGCAGGAGCTTTGGTATTCATATAATCCTGAAGAAGTCATTGGCACTTACGAATTCTACACGATTACCTCAACTGATAAAAACCTTCTGGGTATTATGAATATCACTTATCCTTGAATTTTCATTATAACCAAAATAGAGTTAAAACCTTTTTATGGCCTCCAGCGCCATTCCTTTCTCCTCCTATATTGATAATAAAAAGCTAATAAGACCACAAAACTTAACTCGAAATCAATATTATGATCATTTTATAAAATCCTTACCTGGTCCTCTTTAAAAATAGGTATAAGCTTAATCATTTTTATATTTAACCAAATGTTTGGTTATGAAAGTGCATGTCATGACACTTGTATGGCGCTGCAAGACACAATATTGTAGTACAAACAAAAGGGCAACATCTACACTCCATTTCCGCCTAGGCGCAAACAACGTAGCATCTACACCCTTTGTTTTGTCAAATAAAGATACAGTTAAACACAAATTTACAAAAATAAAATAATATATATAAAAGAACCCAGTTATACAATAAAAAGCTTATAAAAATGCAAGATCTTTGATCCAAATACTGGCATGAGACTAATGATAGGTGAACATCTAGGAACTCAAGAAAATCCTCACACCGGTAGTTGAAAAACATGTTTGAAATCCGAAAAAAGATACCAGTGCATTTCCTTGATCACATCTTCTTTGACGGGAATCACTTCATATACTTACCATGTCTACAACATAATCTAACTAAACATCCACCAATTATATACAAAATCATAATTGTTGTGTGCTTTAATCTGACCATCGCCAACCGCCTCCACCTTTTTATATGAATTGGTTTAGTTAAATATATATTAAAGAGAGATAATACTTTTATCCTCATGACAATTAATGTGCATGCACATCAACTTCGAAGCCTAATTTTATCTAACCTACAAAAAAGACTGCATTTGTTTCTCAAGTATATTTCACGAAACCGTATTTGGGAATCAATTTCATAATATTTTGTACAGTTGACATATACAATCGTCATGCTTCTGGATTATATAATAAATAGAATTGGTAAACTTGGTCACTAAAAATTTCTATCTTCAATGGTGCAAGAATATTGGTTTGTGTATTTATGGTTTTAATGGAAATGGATAATTAAATTTCTACTTTTAAATAAATTAATATTTATTGTTTGTATTACAAAAAGTACAAAGTAATGAAAGTTGTTTATATTTCCTACTTATAGAATCATTTGCAGCTATATACTTGTGTTCACAATGAAACAACACTATGATTCAAAAATGAAAAACAATGAGCAGAATATTTTCGGAAAAAGGAACTTAATAAAACATGACTGCTACAATACAAGCAACAATCAGAGGCAGATTAGATGACTCACTTTATGATATTTCATTTGATTAATAATTGAAATAAGCAATCCCTCACATGAGTAATAACTCCATTAGTAATATTAACCTCTTAGCAAAAGTAACTAAATTTTGTATCATCAAAGTCTCAGGAAAGATCTAAACCTATCTTTCTATTTTCAAGTAAACATGTAATAAAACATATCTCAGATGCCTTTAAATTTTGGGTCAGCCACCACATGATGGTTAGCAATTTCCAAACCAAAAATGAATATGCAAAGAGAATTGGCGATGACTCAAAAATCCTCGTCATTAATTATCTGTTAGGGTAACCAAACAAAAGCAAAATATATTAATCCAGAAAAAAAAAGAAAAATAATTATGTTTTTTCGCATCATTAACATAAAGAATTAAAAACAATATTACAAAAATATATTACGTATAATTTATAAATAATAATGCATATGGAAAGGATAATAATATAAGATTCATGTTTATAGGGTATCATTAAACCAACCTCCCCATTGATCATGCCTTTTGGTTTTAATAGATGTTTAAGGATAATATATTAAAATTAGACTGTTATTGCTACGCATCGGAGCTGGTAGAACTTTTTACACCGTTGGTTCATGTCCACTAAGGCGGGGCTTCGCCCTACACCCATCCTAATAAGAGTTCTAATAAACTATCATAATAGATTACTATCCAATAGATTAACTTTACTATAAAAATCATGAAATTAAAATTTTCTAATAATCAAATGTTATTGTTATAAAATAATTATATGGAGATGAACCACCACTCCATTAATTCATAGTAATTAGGCACTTAATATCCACTTCATGGGTGTTAATTTTGTAACTTTTGTAACCCCTTATTCTAGGTGTAATTGGTGATTTAATGGTATAGTTATTTCCCTAATGGGAGAAAGCCTATATAAGAGGCCTCTTCCTCCTTTGTAAAGATGAAGAAAAATCAACAAAGTTTCTCTTCTTCTACTACTATATTGCTCTCTTATTTGGTCTTTTATTTTAGTTTATTCTACGTTATCAGCACGCTAGCTCTCCTTACCGGTAAGAAATTAAGATATAATTTTTATCTTGCAAAATAATTTTTTTTTATTATTCTAAGCAAATAATCTGATTTATTTGTTTAACTATTCTAAGCATATTCATGAACATGTTGGTACATTTTTTTTTTTATTATTATTTTATTTCACATGTTAAATTGATAACATATACGATGTTGAAATTCAATTAAATAGAATATAGATTAGTACCCATAATCGCTAATGACCATTTGCAATGAATATATATATGTATATATAAAATATAGTTAAGATTTTTCTTTGTGGTTTTTGTTTATGTATATATTTTATTTGTGGTATGTGAATAAAAAAATGCTAATATTTTTCATGTTCTCAGACTATGTCGAACCTCTCAAAATTGGAATTTGTTGCTCTTAACTTGTCGGGGGAGAACTACTTGTCATGGATTCTTGATGCTAAGATTCATCTCAATGCCATGAACTTGGGAAAAACTATCGTTGAAGGAAACGACGAATCCCTGGAGGATCGTTCAAAAGCCATGATTTTCCTTCGTCGTCATCTTGACGAGGCATTTGATGTGATTTAGAAAGTGGTAAATAGAGATTCGATTCTCGAACTTGTGAAGGTAATGATTTTAGAAAATATTAGACTTAACCTAAACTAATAAAAATCAGGAAAATACACTAGAGATGATTTTTAGAAAATATGGAAAATACCAGGAATCAGGAATCAGGTAATTCTAACAATCTATGTGATTAATCATGTAATTCTTTTTAACAATTTAATTCAAGTTTGCCAAAAATATGTTTCCTAAAAGAATAATTGTAAATCCTAAGCATGGGACATCAAGAGTAATTAACTAAGCATGACCCATCAAAAGAGAACACAACTATTTAATAAAAACCATTTTTTTCTAATTTAAATCCATGCAAATAATAATAAAAGAATTATAAATAATTATTAGAAAATAATTAAATCACATAAAATTGAGAAAAATACCTTATCCATCATCCAAGTAAATAAACTTACCCCATGGAGAAGAAAACTTGCTCAAAAGATCTTTTCATTGCTCAAAAAGTTGATTACAAGGTGAAATAATAGTGCAACAGCTGAACAGATACGTTTATAAGTGTTACAGAATAGGGTTCAGCCGTTACAGAAGTGTTTCTAAGCAACAAAGGTTTAAAAGGATAGGCAACAGAAGCAGTTTGAATCAGCAACAATTATAAGTGTGGCTGAGTCGTCTTCTCAGACGGTGGTAGATGAAGAACACGCCGGCCGGAGCAGCAGCAGTTGGCCGGCGATGACCGGAAGTGGCCGGAAACCTACTGTTTCGATCTCTAGGCTTTTCCGCTTGATTTCTTCGGCTTCTTTTCATATATATAGGGTGTAGGAACCCTAGGGAGAGTTCTAAACCTAATAGAACTCTGTAGAACTCTCCAAAATCTTCCCAAATCCGAATCAAACATGGAGTCCTTTTTCCGGCCAAAATCACATTCCCGAGCAGATTTCTCGGCATTCTTTGCTATCTATTCACGTGTTATGACTTGTATGAGATATCTTCTAGCGTGTGGGATGATTTGGAGCCGAAAACAACTCGAAATTTGATTGACAGCGTACACAGCAGCTTCTCGTCCCGATCCCGTGCTGAGTTGACTCGGTCAACTCGGGTTGACCGATTTGACTCGGGTTTGACCCGATTTGACCGAGTTGACTCAAGGTTGCCCCTTATCCACTTCTAGGGTGCCAAATAACACTTGTCCTTGGGTGCCTTTATCACTTTTTGAGCCAATTTTTCCACAAATCTTTATTCTTCTAATGTACCTACAAAAGCATAAAAACACGTAATAGACACAAAATCGAATACTAACTCACTAGAAATTAAGGTGTAATTTAGACACTAAAATGTGTCTATCAGCATTGAAATCCAAATATTTGACAGTGGAAGATCCATACTCTTTGTGGTATGACTTGAAAGATCGCTATGACCACCAAAAAACCATGATACTCCCTCGAACTCGACATGAGTGGATGAACTTGCGTTTGCAAGATTTCAAGACGGTTAGTGAGTATAATTCTGAACTTTTCCGGATTGTTTCTCGTTTAAGATTATGCGGAGAAATTGTAAATGAATATGACCTTTTGGAAAAAACTTACTCAACTTTTCATGCTTCAAATGTTCTCCTGCAACAACAATACCTTGAGCGGAGATTTGAGAAATACTCACAATTAACTTCTTGTCTTCTTGTGGTTGAGCAAAACAATGAATTATTGATGAGAAATCATTAGTCCCATCCCACTGGTACTGTAGCAACACCTTAAGTGAATGCCAGTTCATCTCGTGGATGTGGGAAGGGCCATTGGCATGGGCCCAAGCGTCACAATAACAAGAAGAAGGGTGGTCATAACAACGCCAAAAGAGGAAACAACAACAACCTCCCTCAAGATAAGTGGAAAAGAAAGGGTTCACAAAGCAAGCCCAAGGAAAACAAAGAGACTACTTGTTTCCGTTGTGGCATGCAAGGACATTGGTCCCGCGTCTGTCGTACTGCCAAGCATCTGGTTGATCTGTAGCAAGCATCTCTTAAGGAACAAGGAAATAACGTCGAAATGAATTTTGCTAATTTTGAGAATGGGGAGAATACCCACTTCGACATTTCGGATTTCCTTCTCCAGGAGAATAACAATGAATCTTGAAAATATGGATTGGCACTCCATTTTATTTTCAGTAGGATTTCCTATTTCCCTAAAGACAATTGCACTATTGTTAGCAGTGATTATTGTTAGTTAGTATTTGTTTTTCTGCAATTGTGTGTTTAATTATTCTGTTTAGGTGAACTTTGCTTTCATGTAGTTTTGTTTCTTAATGAATTTAAGTTTAATTTTAAGGTATACTTAAATTTCTCTTATTTTTACATTAATTTTTGAACTATATTTTTATTTTTGAAGATATGGATATTGCTAAAGGCTTGGGCATTTTTAATGCAAGTGATAAGGTTATGTGCATCGTAGATAGTGCAACGACACATACAATTCTACGAGATAAGAGATTTTTCTCACGTCTAAAACTAGCCGATGCTAATGTTAGTACCATTTCGGGAATATCAAAAATAATTAACGGTTCCGGAAGAACTGTTATATTATTGCCTAATGGTACAAAATTAATTATCCAAGATGCCTTATATTCTAGCAAATCCACAAGAAATTTGCTTAGTTTTAAAGATATTCGTCAAAATGGATATCATATTGAGACTATTAGCGAAAATAATATTGAATATCTTTGTATAACTTCTATTATCTCAGGCAAGAAATGTGTGTTAGAAAGGCTTCCGGCTTTTGCATATGGATTATACCACACTAGTATAATAGAAACACATCTTGCAATATCTGATCCAAAGCTTTTTAAACTTTGGCATGACCGTATTGGTCATCCAGGATCTACGATGATGCGTCGGGTTATAGAAAACTCACATGGTCATTCTTTAAGGAATCACAAGATTCTTACACCTCATGATTTTCCTTGCGATGCATGCTCTCAAGGAAAATTAATAATTAGACCATCTCCAACAAAGGTTGGTATTGAGGCACCTAAGTTTTTACAAAGAATCCAAGGAGACATATATGGACCTATCCATCCTCCTTGTGGACCATTTAGATATTTTATGGTTTTAATCGATGCATCAACCCTATGGTCTCATGTCTGCCTACTTTCAAGTCGTACAATAGCTTTTGCAAGGCTACTTGCTCAAATCATACGACTAAGGGCACAATTTCCGGATCACCCCATTAAGACTATTCGTCTTGATAATGCTGGTGAATTTACATCTAAAGCATTTGATGATTATTGCATATCATTGGAATTAACGTTGAGCATCCTGTTGCTCACACACATACCCAAAATGGTTTAGCAGAATCTTTAATTAAACGATTACAATTAATCGCTCGACCATTAATTTTTCGGTCTAAATTACCAATTTCTGCTTGGGGTCATGCAATTTTACATGCGGCTGAGCTGGTGCGTATCCGACCTACCAGTTATCATAGCTACTCACCTATACAGCTTGTATTTGGACAACAACCAAATATTTCACATTTAAGAATTTTTGATTGTGCTGTATATGTCCCAATAGCCCCTCCGCAACGGACCAAGATGGGCCAACAATACCGACTTGGAGTTTAAGTTGGTTTTGACTCTCCATCAATAATCAGGTTCCTGGAACCATTAACAGGAGATGTTTTTAAGGCACGTTTTGCAGACTGCCATTTTGATGAGTCAAATTTCCCGTCGTTAGGGGGAGAAAATCTAAAGCTTGAGGAACGTCGTGAAATTTCATGGAATATTCCCTCTTTATCTCACCTTGATCCTCGCACTAGTCAATGTGAACTTGAGGTCCAAAGGATCATACATTTGCAAATTATTACGAATAGAATGCCTGATGCATTCACGGACACAGGTAGAGTAACAAAATCATATATACCTGCTGCAAATACTCCAGCAAGAGTAATAGTCTCTGAAGGACAAAATGATATGTCTAAACCACGCTTGAACCGTGGAAGACCTCTTGGTGCAAAAGATTCAGTTCCGCGGAAGAAAAGAAAGGATGTGGGGATTCCGGAAAATACCACATCCACAAAATCAATGATTGATGAATCCGAAAGTATTGCACATCAAGAGGAAGAAGTACCTGAAAATAAAGAGATCTCTATAAATCATGTAGGTACAAAAGGACTATTGGATAGGAACAACATCATTCCTAATCATAAATTTGCTTATGCAATTGCCTTGGATGTATTTGAAAATACTGATGATCCTGAACCACTAACCGTCGAACAATGCCGACGTAGAAGTGATTGGCCAAAGTGGAAGGATGCAATCCAAGCAGAACTCGATTCATTAGCAAAACGTGAAGTTTTCGGTCCCGTTGTTCAGACATCAAACAATGTAAAACCCGTCGGATACAAATGGGTATTTGTACGAAAACGCAACGAAAAGAATGAGATTGTAAGATACAAATCTCGACTTTTTGCACAAGGTTTCTCACAAAGACCTGGTATTGATTACCAAGAAACATATTCTCCGGTAATGGATGCAATTACATTTCGATTTCTGATAAGTTTAGTAGTTTCAGAAAATTTGGGCATGCATCTTATGGATGTAGTCACAACATATTTATATGGCTCACTAGATAGTGACATATACATGAAAATCCCTGAAGGGTTTAAAATGCCTGTAGCAAACAAATCAGCAGAAAGAGGCATGTAATCTATAAAGCTGCAAAGATCTTTGTATGGACTAAAGCAATCAGGGCGAATATGGTATAACCGTCTTAGTGAATACTTGTTGAAAGAAGGTTATATTAATAATGTTATATGTCCATGTGTTTTTATCAAAAGATCAAGTTCTGGCTTTGCTATTATTGCAGTTTATGTTGATGATTTAAATCTAGTTGGGACTCCTGAAGAGCTCATAAAAACTGCTAACTATTTGAAAAAAGAATTCGAAATGAAGGATCTTGATAATACTAAGTTTTGTCTTGGTCTACAAATTGAACATTTGTCAAATGGTATCTTTTTTCATCAATCTACATATACAAAGAAAGTTTTGGAGCGATTTCATATGGACAAAGCACATCCATTAAGCTCTCCAATGGTCGTTAGATTACTTGATGAAAACAAAGATCCATTTCGTCCCAAAGAAGATGGTGAAGAACTTCTTGGTCCAGAAGTGCCATATCTAAGTGCAATTTGGGCACTAATGTATCTTGCAAATTGTACAAGACCTGACATTGCATTTTCTGTCAACTTACTAGCAAGATACAGTTCTGCACCAACTAAACGCCATTGGAATGGTGTTAAGCATCTCTTGCGCTACCTTAGTGGAACAATTGATTTGGGTTTATTTTATTCTAAAGAATCTAATACAAAATTAGTAGGATATGCAGATGCAGGTTATCGTTCTGATCCCCACAAAGGTCGATCACAAACAGGTTATTTGTTTACATATGGTGATACAGTTATATCGTGGCGGTCAGTAAAGCAAACACTAGCAGCTACCTCTTCAAATCATTCTGAACTTTTGGCATACCATGAAGCAAGTCGTGAGTGTGTTTGGCTGCGAAGTATGATTCATCATATTCAGGAATCATGTGGGCTTCTTTCGACTAAAAACACTCCAACAGTATTATATGAAGACAATGCCGCTTGTATTGCACAACTCAAAGATTGGTTATATAAAGGAAGATCGAATAAAGCACATTTCTCCTAGATTTTTCTTCACACATGAACTTGTAAAGAACAGAGAAGTTGAAGTACAACAGGTACGATCAAGTGAGAATCTTGCTGATTTATTCACTAAAGCATTACCAACCTCTACATTCAACAAGTTGGTGCACAAGATTGGAATGAGGCAACTCAAATACTTGTCAAGTTAAAAGTGTTATAGAAGATATAAAGAGGGGGAATTTTTTTTTTAAACTACACTCTTTTTCTTTCGCTATGGTTTTTCTCACAGGGTTTTCCTAGCAAGTTTAATGAGGTAGTTCTATTAACATTCACCACATATTGCACTCTTTTTCCTTCGCTATGGTTTTTCCCAATGGGTTTTCCTAGCAAGGTTTTAACGAGGCAACATTTTTACGTGGTGGACATCTAGGGGGAGTGTTATAAAATAATTATATGGAGATGAACCACCACTCCACTAATTCATAGTAATTAGGCACTTAATATCCACTTCATGGGTGTTAGTTTTGTAACTCTTGTAACCCCCTTATTCTAGGTGTAATTGGTGATTTAATGGTATAGTTATTTCCCTAATGGAAGAAAGCCTATATAAGATGCCTCTTCCTCCTTTGTAAAGATGAAGAAAAATCAACAAAGTTTCTTTTCTTCTACTACTATATTGCTCTCTTATTTGGTCTTTTATTTTAGTTTATTCTAGTTATACCATTATTATAATCTAAAAATCTCACATGGTTTGAAAATTAATTTCATGCAATCTAAAAAAGAAATAATCAATTCTGAAAAAAATGAAAATAAATAGAATTAAGTACTAAGTAAGTATTAAACTTGATTGGAATCTCGTAAATTACAAATAAATATTTTCGCCTATCTGTAATCCATATTCATAAGTAAACACTTCATTTCCATCATCTATTTCGACCAACGGTGGCATGTCAGGATACCTTTCGCACAATTCACAGATAGACACATATTTGTGTCTCTATTTGTCCCGATATTTATATTGAAAGTACTCGATTTTTGTACTTATTGTATTATTTTATATATTTGTAGGTATTTTTGAGGAATAAGTATTGTGGAAAATTCGGATAAAAAAGTTCTAAAGGCACCCCCCATAATTAATAAAGGCACCCACATCAAGTGTTAAAGGCACCCATGTGCAAATTCAAAAAGTTCATTTTGGCGGGAAACCATTCTCTCGAGCTGTGAAACCCTGTATGAGATGTATAAGGTATTTTTGAAGAGTTTAAAGGATAGAATATATTCTTGCCATATATAAAGGAGATATACACGGTTCAGAAATTATAAATCAAAAGAATCTCGTAAGATATTCGTTTCTTATCCAACAACAGGTAGAAAAAAATATTACGAGAAACATGGGATTTTCTTCCCTGTTTCACTTGGTTTTCAATATCCTTTGAGATAACTAGAGAATCGAGATTTGGAAAGAAAATCAGGGCAATAAAGATGAAACATATCGAGTTTATTCGAGAAGAAGAAAAAATTTATGTAGGGATCTTTATTCATTGAAACAAAAATATTCTCGAAGATTTGGGAGGTGTTGGTCGTTGTAGTATAAATAAGAAGCTAAAGGAGAAGAGGGATCCTACAGAGTGAAAAATCAAGAAGTTGTAGAGAATATTTTTATGTTGCTGAACAAGAAGAACAGAGAATAGGCAACGGTTTCTTCAACCATCTATCACGATTTTTTCATCACATTTGCAACGAATATCTTCATCTTTGCAACGTTTATCTTCAGCTCTGAAATATTTGCTTTGTAACAGTGAGTCTGCAACGCCTATAAACATTGCAAACTCGTTGTTTTGTTTATTTTTTATCCTTTTTCATCTTGTAAACACCTTTTAGCAATGAATATGAATTTTGAGCCTGTTTTCAACATGAGGAGCTAAACCTAATCCCTGGGGCGACGGAGGAAGCTATTTTTCCAATGAAAATCGTGGTATTTTCTATTTATTTAATTTGTGCAGTTATATTTATGATTATTTTCTTGGATTAAATTTTTGATTTAATAATTTTTGTTAAGAAATTTTGATTTATATTGATGGAACATGCTTAGTCTAGGGTTTTGATGTCCTATGCTTTCGTTATACAATTGTTATTTCTAAATTCTACTATTGCAATATTTTAGAATCAGATTAAATGTGTGAATTGCATAGTTACAGTAATTGAATTAAAATCAGTTTAAATATTGGTAAATAGTGGAATCTTAGCCTCAATACTCTCTATATCTTGAAATCAACTTCAATTGATTCCTGTTATTTCTAGTTTAGTTTTAATTCTTAAGTCTAAAATCAAAATCTTCACAAGTTCTGAAACAAACTCTTTCTTACCACTATATTAAAACACATCAATTTTTGGCGCCGCCGACGCGGACTTGTCTTTAGGTTTAGAGTTTTAGATTTATTTTTAAGTTTTTATTTTTGTATTATTTTTACTTTGTTTTATTTTACGTTTCTTTGGGTATTTATCTTTTTGCTACATGTTTTCGATTTTGGATTGAAAGGAAATTGAGCTAAAGATTTTGGTGATTAAATACTTGGAGTTAAAGTTAAAGCTAAAAGAACGGAAAAGAAAGCAAAGAATTTTATTTTTAATTATATTATATTTTTATTTTTCTAGATTTTATGTGTTTCTCTTTTTAGGAAATTGTATTAGGAAATCTTTTATTATTTCTGTGATTTTTGTTTTACTTTTGGACTTTATTTTAGGACTTTGGACACTATTATTATTTTTAAACCCTATGGAAGGGTAATTTAAATATAAACTTCAACAGGGAAGAACGACAATTACGATATTGTCTCGGCCCCTCGGGTTCGTACACTGACATAGGAGTCGGTGGCTCGAGTCAACTACAAGATTCATCCCCTGTCTGGCACGGGAGGTAAGACTTGATCAACCCACGAATCCCCTGTAAGTGGGTTTACTGTATTCCTTCGTATGCATATTTGTTGAGGAACTGAATACAGATTTATTTTCGAGTAAAGGGCAAAGACTGGCCATATAAGATAAAGTCTCGGATTTCATCACCGTTTCCTTCTTGCCCGCCTTAGGAACATATTACCTAACGTGAACCTAATCCTTAAAATTTGACTGGAAAGAAGACCGATAGGGTAACGAGCTTATTGGAAAATCTTTTGGAAAGATTGTATTGGTTACTTTGTTAGCTCAACTCAAGGATCAGGATGATTATTTTAAGTTTCTCCTTGTAACCCAAGGAAACGTTTTCCAAAGAGGTAGGATTATCCAAGCTCCATAGAGCTTATCTTGCTTCTCTTCGATCAACTTAATTTAATTTAGATCGGTTCAAGAGGTTTGCTAAATTGTAACTATTTTCCTTTTTGAAGAATAGAAGTTGGTCTAAAAACAATCTAACTGGAGCCATCATGCTTTTTGTTTGCTAGATTAAATAAGTTTTCTTGGTCGAGTCAGCCTTGTTTGTGTTTATTTTTAGAATTCCCTTCTAATTAGGATTTATTTGATTGTATGCCCAGTCCTCCTGAAGCCTTGAGTGAGCGTGCATGGAGAAGAGATTCTATTGGTCGTTTGATCAGTGACTAGAATAAAAACTCTGTCTTTGAAATTGAGAATTTAGGAAACTCTTCTTTTGAGAGCCCGATTTTTGGAAACTTCAGTTTTGAGAATTTGTCTCTTAGTGAGGAAGTTATTCCTAGTTTTCCAGCTGTGCCAGAAATGACAACTTTAAAAGATTTATTGAATCCTACTAGGACTTTTCGTCCATCATGTATCAAGTTAGCTGGAACTCAAGCAAACTATGAGTTAAAACCTGGGACCATACAGATGCTCACAATCTTCTTAGGAAAAGAAAATGAAAACCCCTACTTTCACATTAGGGAATTTTAAGAAATATGTAGTACCCTAAAAATTCACAATCTGTCTGATGAAGCTTTGAAACTTAGGTTGTTTCCTTTTTCCCTGAGAGACAAGGCCAAATCTTGGTTATATAGTTTGTCATATGAATCCATCGATACATATGAAAAACTCAACGCTGCCTTTTTATCTAAATTTTTCCCTAGACACAAAACATCATCTATTAGGCACGAGATTTCCACATTTGTGCAGCAAGAGGAAGAATGTTTGTATAGGTATTTGGAAAGGTTCAATGATTTATTGATACAATGTCCCCATCGCGGTTTAGAAAAGGTTAGACTAGTCCAAATCCTTTATGAAGGGCTTGATTATCCAACGACGACCATGGTCGAGTCATTGTGTACAAGGAGTTTTGATAGTAAAATTGTTGATGCGGCAATGACATTTTTGAATGAAATTGCCGAAAAAACCCAG
The DNA here is from genome assembly GCA_023531435.1 of Papaver californicum. Lineage (NCBI taxonomy): Eukaryota > Viridiplantae > Streptophyta > Magnoliopsida > Ranunculales > Papaveraceae > Papaver > Papaver californicum. Next base: position 4,035,770 of record JAJJMC010007942.1, on the reverse strand, counting down.
CAATGGGAATGTAGTAAGGAACCCTAGAGAAAATTTTTATTGAGAAGAGGTAATGTCAATAGGGTAGATGGAATTCTTGAATCAGATGCCAAAATTGTAGCTATAGCAAAAAGGTTAGAAGCCTTAGAATTGAGTCAATCTAGTTGTGGAATAAAGCCCAAGTCATTTTGGGAAGGACAGACTGTTGAAGAGCAAACCCATGTTTTTTACAATAACACTAGATATGATAACCGTCAGAAGTTCGACCCATATTCAGAAACCTATAACCCTGGTTGGAGAAACCATCCAAACCTTTCTTGGTCTAAGGGACAGAATTAAGGTCAGTCTAGTAACCCTCAGGTTCCCCCAGGTTTTGGTTATACTAAGAATCCTTCTGGACCAGCATAATTTTAGATCCCTTTAGATAAGAAGATCATGAGTTTAGAAGAGTCTCTCACCATGTTAGCTCCGAACACTACTAAGTTTCAGCAATCGGTTAAACAAAGTTTACAGGATAATAATAGGATTCCACAAGAAAACAAACAGGCTATTTCCGATCTTCGAATACAGGTTAGTCAGATAAATGAGTCTTTGAGAGAAAAAGGTAAGTTTCCTAGTCAAACAAAACCCAACGCTAGAGGAATTCATGAGTTATCTTCTGGTGAGAAATCATCAAATCATGTGAATTCAATTAAAACCCTTAGGAGTGGTAGAGTGGTAGACAATAAGGTAACCTTGCCCAATAGTGTACATGTTGTAGTTCACCCTTCTGAGTCTATAGCTAAAGAGACTTTTAAAGTCTCTAAAGAGTCCAATTTGGTTCCCACTGAGCCCGATTTTGTGCCTAGAGCCCCATTCCCAAAAATTCTAGTACCAACTAGGAAGGAATCTAACTTTAATGATATATTGAAGATTTTTAAGCAAGTCAACATCAATCTTCCTTTATTAGATGCAATTAGGCAGATTCCTACTTATGCCAAGTTCCTTAAGGATCTTTGTATGTGAAAGCGAAAGATTAATGTACAAAAAAAAGCCTTTATAGATAGTCATGTGAGTTCAATTATCCAGAACAACACAACTCTGATAGGTGCATAAATCATACATTTAAAATAGTTTTTCCTGACCCTTATGTGCTATATTTGAGTGAATTATTAGGT
>JAJJMC010007942.1:3970591-4019634 GCA_023531435.1 Papaver californicum | reverse complement strand
CCAGGTTCCCCAACCATTGCTTGCACGATAGGAAACTACCGTGTAGAAAGAGCTTTACTCGATTTAGGAGCCAGTGTGAACTTACTGCCGTACCATGTGTACCTTCAGCTAGGACTAGGCGAGTTGAAACCGACTCAGATGACTTTGCAGTTAGCTGATAGGTCTGTGAAAACTCCTCGTGGTATCATAGAGGATGTTTTGATTGAAGTGGATAAATTTATTTATCCAGTGGACTTTGTTGTGCTTGATACCAGACCTGTGCCTGATCCAGAGAATCATATACCGGTTATACTAGGTCGCCCGTTCTTAGCAACATCTAATGCGATCATTAACTGTCGTAACGGTGTTATGAACTTGTCTTTTGGTAACATGACTATTGAGATGAATATCTTCAACATTAGTAATCAACCACCTGAGCTTGATGACCCCACCTTAGAAACCATCAACATGGTAGAGACCCCAGTTCAGGAGTCATTACCAAACACTTTGATAGAAGACCCGTTAGCAAAATGTCTAGCCCACTTTGGATTAGAGTTTGATAAGTTAGGCCCATCAGAGACCTTACCTGTGATTGTAACTCCAGATTTGGATAGTGACCAAGAGAATAAGCTAGTAACCGTGCTTCAGGACAATCAGAAAGCCTTAGGAGGAACCATAGCAGATATTAAGGGAATTAGCCCAACAGTTTGTATGCACCAGATACATTCAGCAGAAGAATCCAAACCGTCTAGGGAGATGCAGCGTAGGCTCGACCCATTAGACGATCCATTAGAGAAATGCCTAGCCAACTATAGAATTGATGGCGATAATGATAGTATTATTAATGAAGTGAGCACTTTGTTATGTTCTGCACCACCAGATTGTAATTTAGAAGAAGCAATTGACTATTTTCGAGAATCTGACGATCCGGAAATGAGGGAAATTGTTATTAGTCTATCTAGAGACACTGAAAACTCTAAGTTTGGGGGTGACTATCATTCTCCATGTGCTATACCATTAACTCTTATGAAGGTCCCTATCTTGGGACCTGACATATGCACGTCTGCCATTGTACAAGATCATCTTCGAGCTAGACCCAATGATCCTCCTGTTCAGAAAAAAGTTCAGTTGCCAAAAACCCATCCTCTGGTCGATGTGGTTTACCTAGATAGGGATCAAAGTGTGTTCAGATTGTTTATCTTTGTAGCTTGCTGTTGTTTCCTTTTATTGTGGATAACACTATTTGATTCAGATGATCCACAGTTGTTCCGATTATTGCTATATGATTTAAAGAGGTAACTTATGCTCATGCGACACGGTAATATCTTTCCCTAATTCTTTTTCATGCAGTGTTTAGAAACATTGAGGACACTGTTTAATTTAAGTTTGGGGGTATTGGGAGATTTTTTTAATAAGATTTGGAATTTAGAAGCATGTGAACAATTCAGGGTGACACTAACCACTCTAGGTAGATGGAAACTTAGCTATTTTGCTATAAGGATTGGTGTGCCCAGCTAGATGGTCTATTCATAAAAGAGACAGAGTTCAGGTGTTAGAAATAACATGATAGCTGTCACCACCACATCACGTTCTGTTTTATTATTTGCAATTTCGTGTTTATCTGAGAGTATTGGTGGGTCCTAGCATCGACATGTTAATTAGCGCTGGAATGACATTTAGTGTGTTGAGATCATGCCCCACATGAATAATACGTTAGTGTTTTAGAGTTATGTGTGTGGTCCCTGTCTCCGTCGCCTAAGCAAGCGTGGAATGCAGGATCCATGGGAACTTGTAAATATTTTAGTTAGTAGTAACCGTTGAAAATAAATGGGGAGTATCTCGACACACTAGGTTTCATCTCGGTACTAACCTTCAGACAGATATGGGACACATCGTTCGCCTTGGTCAACATTTGCGATCTTCTACTGTCTACGTTCATCTTCTAAGTCTTTTCATGTGATGGGTGGTTAGATAACTGTCTGAGTAGAACTCTGTTGTCTTAGATATGAATTTTAGTATGCTTGAGTTAACACTCGTGTACAATGATTGGATCCATAAAGGGTAATGGTCCCTATAGCCGAATATCTGAGTAGCCAACTAACTAGCTTGTTTAGTGTCTACCCTTAATCGTTAACGTGTTGCTAAGATCTAGATTCAGGTTTTGTGGGTATACCTCTTGTAAACCCTCACGAGACAAAACTCGTCCACTAGGGACACCTAGGGGTTTAACGGCTTACTGCATATGCTAAATGTGGTCGCGATTCCTGCGAAAGTGAGTTAGGATTTTTACTTTATTTTTAGAGTAGTTTGCTCGAGGACTAGCAAAATAGTAAGTTTGGGGGTATTTGATAGACACATTTTAGTGTCTAAATTGCACCTTAGTTTCTATTAAGTTAGTATTCGATTTTGCAAATATTACGTGTTTTTATGCTTTTGTAGGTACATTAGAGGAATAAAGATTTGTGGAAAAATTGGCTAAAAAGTGTTCAAAGCACCCGGGAAAATGGTTCAAGGCACCCACACTGTGGATTGGGGCACCCTCGGATCGGGTTGAGCTGGATCGGGTCAACCCAGCGAGTCGAATCGGCGAGTCAACCCAGCGATCCAGCGAGTCAACTCGGCCGAGCCACTGGTTAACTCATCGGGAGTTCCTGTTTGAACGGGAAGAGGATTTGGTCACAATTTCTGGGTTGTTTTCGGCAATTAAAGAAGACCCATTGCAATTATAGTTGGAAGAAATCAAAATACAGTGAAAATCCCGTGAAATCAGCCCTGTAAACCCAATTCTGGCCGGAATCAGGACTCGGTTCCTGTTTGGATTTGGATTGAAGAATTGGAGTGATTCGAGAGAGTTCTATTAGGTTTAAAACTCTCTCTAGGGTTTGTGAAGTCTATAAATACGAAGTGAAGCCAAGAAAATCAGGGAGAAAACGCCAGAGATCGAAACAGTCAATTTCCGGCTACTTCCGGTCATCGCCGGTGACCGTGTTCTTCACACGCCATCACCGAAGAAGAAGACTAAGTAACACTTATATCTGTAGCTAATTCAAACAGCTCCTGTTACCATTTCTTCTCTCTTTTCTTGCTTGAACCGTGCTGTAACAGTTGAACCCTGTTCCTGTGACGTTTATACCCGTTGCTGTTTGGCTGTTGCACTATTATTCAACCTTGTAATCGATATTTTGAGCAATGAAAAGATCTTTTGAGCAAGTTTTCTTCTCCATGGGCTAAGTTTATTTACTGGGATGATGGAGGAGGTTTTTCTCTCAATTTTATGTGGTAAGTCTATTTTTAATTAATTATTTATAATTCTTTTACTATTATTTGCATGTATTTAAATTAGAAAATAATGGTTTTTATTAAATAGTTGTGTTCTCTTTTGATGGGTCATGCTTAGTTAATTACTCTTGATGTCTCATGCTTAGGATTTACAATTATTCTTTTAGGAAACATATTTTTGGCAAACTTGAATTAAATTGTTAAAAAGAATTACATGATTAAGCACATGAATTGTTAGAAATAACTGAATCTTGATTCCTAGTTTTCTCCATATTTTCTAAAAATATTCTCTAGTTTATTTTCCTGATTTTTATTAGTTTAGATTAAGTTCAATATTTTCTAAAATCATTACCTTCACAAGTTCGAGAATCGAACCTCTTTTTTACCACTATCAAAACAACATCAATGCTCGTCATAATATCCTTAATGACCACTTACCCTAAGTCGGAATCTCCATCGAAACCCTAAATCTACCATCACTGGACTTAAAAACTTTGTCTAATTGAAAGTCAAAGACAATTCTTAATTTTTTTTTTCATTTCTCTGGTTCATTCTCATATATTAAAATTTATGTATAATCGAAGATTGATACAATATCTAAAATTATTATAATTTATATAATACTTTTTAGATTTTTGTAATTCGAAGGTTGATAAATAAACCTAACGCACAAGTTCGTTTTAACACAAAAAGAAACACACATGCTACTCACACACTTTTCTCAATCCGTATGAGAGTCCCAAACATAATCTCCATTGTCCAAAATTTTTTGCAATCCGTATGACCAACCTTATCCACCGTTCAAAATATTTATACAAAAAGCGAAAGTAGATTTTTTTCACTTCATTTTCCAAATTCCCTCTCTCTCTTTTTCGTTTTTCTCTCTAACCCTAGCTAACACACTCTCCGCCTCCTTTCTCTATCCCATCTCCATTTCCATTTCTCTACGCTGCCCTGTTTCCTTAATGAAAAAAACTGTTGATCTGTTTTTTTTTTCATCTGAAAACCCAGAAATCAGCTCGCACAAAAAGACTAATCCAAATCTCCATCTCAAAAATAATACCTGTGTATCAGATCCAGAAACAAATCCCTCTTTTGTAACCCTAGTCCCTAGATCTAGTTGATTTTCTCCTGAAATAAAAAACAAACCTAAATCTCATATGCGATACAATTGAAGACTCCAAATTAAAAGAAGATATCATCAGGTATAAATCCCATTCTTCTTACCTGATTTTCGTCATTTTTGCTTGATTTTGAGAATATTTTTTGTGAATAGTATCTTTTAATTTGTAAGATAACATTTCTGTAAAATTATGAGATTTTTTTTTTTGTTTACAGTATTTGAAAGAGTTTTAAAGCATGGGTTTGATTTTGATTTTAGATTTATATGAACTAAAAAATTATTTTTGGTTTGGTTAATTTCTAGGGTTTGGTTTGGTTGATTTCAAAAAAAATAATAATTTCTGATGATCTAAAAAAAACCATTTTCAATCCCTGTTTTTGTATCATTTTAATTTTATTTTCTTAAGGTTTACATCGATTGTTTGGATTGTGATTTTTTTTCTGATTTTTGAAGCTAGGGTTACACGTATGAGAACTGAAATCATCATCAGAGCAACTCGAACTCAAAATGTTCTTGGTATAAAAGCTAAACTCTTAACTCTTTATCTGTTCACTACAAGAAAAATGGGTTTAAGCGACTCTCGTTTTAAGTCGCTTAAAGCCCCTTTTAAGTCGCTATAACCGTTATAGCGACTTAAAGTGGCACTCGCTCCAATGGTTTCCCAAAGCCAGGTATCTCAAAGTCTTGAGCGGCCAGGCAGTCGCTCCAGTAATCAACCAACTTACTTAAAGCGATTACTCTTCTCATTGCTTAAGATCTATACCAATTACCATGGAGCAAGTAAAATTGTGATCGCTTAACATCTACACCAACTAATATAGCAAGTAAAATATCAATCGCTTCAGATAGACCAACCATTCTAAAGCAAGTTAAATACCTAGTTTCTAGATACATGGAGCAACTCGACCTGAAATTGCTTGGTTAAGGTTTTAGGCGACCAAGTAATTTTACTCGCTAAAAGCGATTTTTTATTTCGATTGGCATGGAGTTGGTTGCTTAAGTTTTTAAGCTATGTAATTTTTTACTCTCTAAAAAAGATTTGTGACTCAGGAGCTATTAAACTACCTAGTTGGAAGATACATGGAATAACTTAGCCTAAAATTGCTTGGTTAAAGTTTTAAGCGACCAAATAATTTTGCTCGGTAAAAGCGATTTCTGATTTTATTTGACCTGAAGTTGATTGCTTAAGATTTTAAGTTACCAAAAATTTTACTCAAATTGATTGCTTAATGTTTTAAGCTGCCAAATTATTTTGGAATTCATTTTGATTGGCATGTTTAAATTTTTAAGCTATTAAATTTCTTTGCTCGTTAAAAATAAATTATAATTTAGATAATTCCAAAATTTAATTAAAATTAATATCAAAGAAATTATGAACAAAATTAAATTGTACTGTATCACATAATTCAATTTATAACATTTCTTAAAAAAATTACACTTTTTACATAAAAGGAAAAAAAATATCTAATCATTTCTTTTTCTCCATCTGGGAGAACAAAAAGCAATACATGAATAGATAGACCAAATGATATATCAGACCTTTGGACAGATAATAGGTTTTAGCTCAACCTGCAGACCCTTGATCGAAGTCAAGCATAGAAGACTGAACACAACTGGACAGAAGCCCATAGATCTATATTAGCACCATTCAGTCCAAACCTGCAAGCATAAGAAATTTAGCATAAGTAAACCATGGTCTATGTTAAGCTAAGATATCCGAGAAAGCTTCTTTACCTGTCCACAAATCTGAAAGAGTCTTTATGGCCTGAAATTGCCCAACGTATTGTGTATCATCTAGACTTCTATTCCCAATTTATGCACTTGAACTACCAGATTTCCATGTGTTGTAGCTCTGAAAATCGTTTCAAAAAGAAGATCCAATGTTATGAGGCATGCGAAATAGTCCAACAAAGAACAAGACTTACTTGAAAAGAAACTAGAATCTAGAGGTTAAGGGTTTACTTGAACTATGCACTCGTAATTGTAGGATAGTCAATTCCATTTTTTACATAATCTCTAAACCTAAGAACAATTCAAACTCATATTCAACAATAAGCTTGGTCACCTATCACATTCTTTTACTATTTATACAACAAATTCAGAAATTTAGAACTCTACATAACTCATTTCAATGATTTAGTTGTTCACATTTCACATAAACCTGAAAACCAAAGAAATTGGAGCATACTCGAAAGGATCCAAAACAACAACGAGTGCAACATCAGATTCATTAGCTTCCGACAATAAATCATCTGTTGTATCCCCAACCATCTCTCCATCTGCAACCAAAAGGGATTTATCATACAACTTTACCTGCCAAAATCCCCAAAAACAAAAAATGTAACCTGCAAGTTGTAATTGGTATTATACCTGCAAGTTCCCCCGTTCACATAGGTACCCAAATTATCAAACTTAAAGAAGTTGTATACTGCCTTAGGAATATGATTTTCCTGCAATCAAATTCTACAAAACCCCAAACTTCTTGGTTGCATTTACTGTAGACTCCAATACCTAAATCACTCAAAACAATAACACCATAAAACATTCTAGATATCAAATAAACATTAGATCCGAAACAGAACAATCAAGATTGCAGAAGCAATAAAAACAAACCTCGACAGAATACACAATAGCTACAGCCTTTGAGATTTCGAGTAGAGCTTGAGATGAAACAAAGATGAAAAATAAAACAAAAACAAAATCAAAATCAGTAGCGTTTGATATGAAAATAAAATCTAGGGTTTGAGAGATAGAAATAGTTATGTCCAAACCTTAGTTCCTCATTGTGAAACTGAAAATTAAATCAACAACACAAAGATTTGTTTTCCTGAAACCCTAACTATGGGGAAATCTTTCTACGCAGTCAAAGAGGTTAAGAACAACATCTTCATTAGCAGCAGCTTCTGAAGTTGAGAGCGAATCCAAACAAAGAGAAATTGTAGAAATTACAGAAGGTGGTTTTTGCGAGAGAGAAACTTTTTGAAGAGAGGGTTAGGGTTTTAACTTTTTCTTCTACTTCATTTTCCTTAAAAGTAACGGAGAGGTTCTTCGGGTTTTCATTTGGATATATTTTCTTCTCAAGCAGAAGATCAAGCAGAAGAAAGTGGAGACCTTGCGCCGCTGCATAGAGGCGGAAGAGATCTAGAGAAGAGATATGAGAGAGAGTAAGTGAAGTGAAGTGAGTGAGTGAAAAGATTTTAGGGTTTCGATAAGGAGATCATGCGGTAGATTTTAATTTAAGGTTAAGTCATACGGATGGTGAAAATTTTGGACGGTAGATATTTGTTTTGGGTTTCTCATACAGATCAAGGTAAGTGTGAGGATCATAGAGTTCACCCTATGAAAATGGACAGTAGATTTTTAATCTTCATTCAACATTACAAGATTATTCTTAAATTAACTATCCATTGATTAAACCTTAATATCACTAGATCACACTTACTTTGATTTATTATTAAAAAATTCAATCCAATTAAATCCAATTTTATTTAATTTTATTAAAATTACTAGATCATACTCAATATCATTAGATTGTAGTTAGTACGATTGATTAATAATGGTTTGTATAACTAAGTGAAGCTTTTCAACTAAGATCTCGATGCAGAAATAAAAACCTAAAATAATCTGATCCCAAACCATGAAGGAACAACATTCTCATTTATTAATTTAGTGAGAGAGGTGTTTGATTAGTTCTTCTTTTTTATTTGTTGTTTAGGGTTTGGGTAGAGACGGAGGATTAATGGGATGAACCGAGAAACAAAGAGAAAGATAGATAAAGAAAATGAAGGGATTTTTTTTAGGGTTTTGAATAGAAGTTTTGGACGGTGGATAAGGATATTCATACGGATCATGAAATTTTTTGAACGGTATAGATTCGGTTTTGGAATCTCATACGGATTGAGACAAGTGTGTGAGAAGCATATGTGATTCTCTTTGTGTTAATACGAACTAGTGCATTCAATTTTATTATCAAATGTCCATCAATTTTATTATCAAATCTCCTACATTTATAGGTTTATATGGTTACCTATCAAATCAAAACGAATTTCCATCATCTTAACTTAATTTCATTTGTTATCCTTCAATCTTACAATCCAATATTGGTCGGTCTCACTCAATTTCTCTCGGATTTCATCGGTTTCTCCAGTTATCCATTATTTTAAACGAATATCCATCGATTTTAGTCAATTTTACCCGCAACCTATCAATTTTATCCAATACCGCACGACCTCACTAGATTTCTCAAATTATATCAATTTTCATCAATTTCACTCGATTCACTCAGATTCATTGAATTTTATTCAATTTCAATCAAACTCATTCATTTCTTTATCGATCTTATAAATCTAATGATATCAAACTATGACAAGTCGGCCTTCCGCAATTTCTCTTGAATTCACCAATTTCTCATATTAATTATCATTTTAACCGAATATGATCGAGCTTAAATGATTTCACCCATGATATATTAATCTTATTTAATAATGTTCGACCTCATTTAGTTTTTCTTGGATTCCATGGGTTTAATTATATGATTTTAGCTATTTTGGTCACCTCACTCAGTGTCAATAAGATTTCATCGGTCTTTTCCAGTTATTCTCATTTTAACCGAATGTATATTGATTTTAGTCAATTTCACCAGTTATCTGTTAAAATTTATTTGATACCGCTCCAACTCAATCAATTGTTTTTGGATTTCATGGGTTTATATAGGTTAACGGTTAATTCAAACCGGATTTCCATATGGTTCACTTAATTTTTTTTTGTTATCCGTCAATCTTACCTTATGTCAGTCGACCTCACTTAATTTCTCTCGGATTATATTTGTTTCTTCCATTATCCATCATTTTGACCAAGTTCCCATTGACCTTGGTAATTTCGGTTGGCCTCATTCAATTTCTCTCGAAATACATCGGTTTCATTGTTGGATTTAGAGTTTTAGTATATATTTTCATACTAATTAGATTGAAAAAGGCATATTTTGGTTCACACAACTAGATATTGACCTCCACTATACATTCTGATCAACCAGATATGGAACAAAGCGGATTTTCTGGTTCATTGCTAGATTAGGGTTCATGTACAGACATTTCAACTAATCAGAGATAGCATGAGACATTTTTTGGTCCACACTCCTAAAGAGGCATATAAATAAGAAGATGCAAAGAAGAAGAAACGTTAACCTACTTAGTTATAAAAAAACCATCATACCTAAATACATTACTCATTTTAGGTCTGGTAGGACCTAATATCATCCTGATCTGTATTTTAGCTTTGATTTTGAGATAACTATAGTTTACGACTTTAATAAAAAAAAAGTTGCTTTGCTTCTCTCTCACCAATTTCTCCTGGATTCCATGTGTTTATGTGGTCATCTATCAATATAAACCGGATTTTTATCGGTTTCGCATAATTTTACTTGTTGTCGGTCAATTTTATCCAATATCGGTCGACCTCACTTAATTTTTAGAGGATTCAATCGAGTTCTCCAGTTTATCCATCACTTTAACCAAATGTTCATCAATTTTAGTCAATTTCACCCGGTATATATTAATCTTACTAAATATCGTTCGACCTCGCTCGATTTCTCCTGGATTCCATGGGTTTATGTTATCTATTAACTCAAATCGAATTTCCACCGATTTCACATAATTTCGCTTGTTGTCGGTCAATTTTACCTAATTTTGGACGACCTCACTCAATTTTCCAAGGATTCTATCGGTTTCTCCGGCTGTCCATCATTTTAACCAAGTGTCCATAGACCTTAGTCAATTTCACCCGTTATCTATCAATCTTATTCAATATCGCCCGTTAAATATGAGTTTTTTGTCGGCCAAAATATCATGAAAAAGGTCAACTAATATAAAAAAATTAGTTAAGTATTTATATTGTTCTTTTAGATTGCCTTGTGGGCCGAAATTTATAGTTAAATCTAAATGACACACTTCCAAAGTAATGTTATTCATGGAAATAAAATTAACAGTAGAAAAATTACTAATTACATAGGATAACCAATATCACACGTGAAAAAACTATTAATTCGTCATACATAATTTACAAACTACCACGGGTTCACTATTTATCAATACGTTAAAAAATTATAAACTTTTGATCATATTGTAAAATTGGGACTAATGCTCATCCAAAAAGATCATCACCTAATTCACCCATGGTACGATCCGTGTGATATTCATTTCGGCCAATAAAAAATCATACCCTATACATACATAAAACATCACATGGATCGCCACCTCATTATTAAAAAATTTCAATCTCAACCACAAAACACCACATGCGGGACAATTGTTAAAAATCTAAGGCTAAACTTCTAGGCGGGAATAGTAGCGCACTTTACTTTTATCGAAGCCAAGACAATTTTAAATTTTGACTCCCTATTTCCCTCCGATTTTTTTTCTTTTCCCTCCAAAATTTTCAATCTTTTTGAGGTATCTAGAAAATCCAAAAGCCCAATTCCTAAATATCACGCCCTAATTTATCTTCACCACCTCTTTCCTTCCGCATTAAAAAAAAAACAGAGTCACTAAAGCCTCAACCAAATCTTCAGCACTAACACCAGTCCCAAAACCGTATTTATGAACAAGTTCTCTCGAATCAATCTAACAGACTAACATAAAGCCTGAATTGCCTTTATGAAAGGAAGAAAATTATTAGGTTTTGCTTGTCTATGATTTTCTTCATATAGGTCTTTGTTATACTTTTACCTGTTGTTTGTTCTTTTCATTGCCATTGAAATCGAATGAATGTTCTTGTTACTGATTTGCTTAATTTTTGTAAAAGAAATTATGTGGTGGGTTTTTATATGGTAGGCGTATTGTTCTTGATTGAATGTCAAATTTGTGATTTTAGTTGTTTTCTGTTTATGGGTGGGATTTATTTATTTTTGCTCGACAAAGATGTATTTTTTTTTGTATTATTGTTCTGATCATTAATACTTATATTGGGTTTGTGTTAGAACTTTCAATTAACTTTACTTAGTTGAATTTTGTTCAGGCATACACAATGTTTGTGATATTGCCTCTTCCAAAATTGATGTATAGTTGTAACAGTCCTTAGTGTTTACTATGCATACAACTTAATATTTTATCGCTGACATTAACCTATATACTAAATCTACTCTTTCCATGACTGATAGAGGAACTCAAAAACTGGCACAAAGAAGAAAAAAAGGAGAAGAAATAGACCCAATTTTAAGAAGGAAATGGTGTCTCTAATTCATGTAGATGTTAGAAAACCGACTATGTGATCTAAGTCATTGTTCAGTGTCAGAATTCAATCGATTTGATGGTTCTTTATTTGGATTGGTAGAACTGATTGTGTGGGTGTTTCAAGTATTATAATTTTTGTAGGGATCATCGGAATCTGCCATCCTATATGAAGTCACCATTCTAAACATATCGTTGTGTATTAGGGAACTTCTTTTGCAATGAAAAACAGAAATTTACTTGATTTTCGTGGTCTTCTTCCTTTTAATGTTATGAGTTCTCAACAACAAATTGAAAAATTCAGTAAGTAATTGTTTGTTTTTTCTGTGTATGAATTGTAGATTGTAGATTTCTTTAGTGATAATGAAGTGTTGTTCTGTTATTTGCTGATGTTCTTGAGTATATTGACTTAACATAGAGTTATATTCATTTCTGGGGTGCACCTTTCTCTAAACCTGTTTTGTTTTTACCATTGGTCAGTCGTTTCCCTTTTTTAACCCTGATTTGATATTCAACCATATTCAAACTTTGTCAATCTGCTTTAACATTAACAAGGTAAGCTTCAAAATGGGCAAGAAATAGTGGTGAAACGTCTCTCTATGAATTCAGGCCAAGGTTTGCAGGAATTCAAGAATGAGGTGGTTTTGCTAAATAAGCTTCAACACAGAAATCTTGTCAGACTTTTGGGTTTCTGTTTCGAAGGCCATGAGCAGATACTCATCTACGAACATGTAGCCAATAGAAGTCTCGACAAGTATCTATTTGGTATATATGTCTCCCTTTTGTTTTGAGAATCACATATATTTTTTCATGATGTTGTAACTTCAGTAATTGCCTATGACTAATACCATTTAGAATGTGCAGACACCGGAAGAAAAGTTCTTTTGGATTGGGAAAAACACTACAAAATCATAGGAGGGATTCTTCACGAAGATTCTCGGCTTAGAATTATTCACAGGGATCTCAAAGCAGGTAATATTTTTTTATCCGAGGAAATGGAACCGAAGATTGCCGATTTTGGGATGGCTAAGCTTTTCGAAATCGATCAAACACAGGGTAACACAAGTAGAATTGCAGGAACATTGTGAGTATACCATTTGCCAATTTAGCTCTTATGAAGTTTTCATTAGAAACTATATGGTTTATTATGCAAGACTTCTGGCTGTTTGTAAATTACTGACGGCGCGATCTACAACGGTTACATGGCCCAGAGTATGTATTGCATGGATTATTTTCTGTGACATCGGATGTTTATGGTTTCGGGGTTTTGCTCTTGGAAATCGTAAGTGGTAGAAAAATCACCAGTTTTTATCAGTCATCTTCATCACCAGATCTTTTAAGCTATGTAAGTAGGAACCTTCCATTGATGAAATATTCCATCTCAAATAAGAAAAAACAACAAACACCCCTGTCAATATGCAACTAACCTCTTCACATTTCCTAAATGCAGGCATGGAAAATTGGAGAGAAGGTACACCCTTGGAGCTGATGGATCCAATTTTATCGCGAAGAATTTCAAGAAATGAAGTGATCAGAAGTATACATATTGGATTGTTATGTGTGCAAGATAATATCGAAGATAGACCCACCATGTCTTCTGTTGTTTTGATGCTCATTAGCTACTCAATCACTCTAGCATCTCCTTCACAACCTGCATTTTTTGCAGGAAGCATAACAAAGATTGAGTATGCTCAACCCTTTAGAACATTCTAAGAGCAGTTCAAAATCATATTCGGCAAACGACATTTCTGTTAACGTCGGTCTAAAATTGCCCTTGCTTGTATAGATTTGTGTGAAGATGATTCCACACATATTCTTTTGCCTACGAATTGTTAGCTTAAAATTCATTTGCGTTTGGATTTTATATGAAAAATGGTACTAAAATTTCAATACAATGTCATTCTAACCATGTAAATGGATCCTTCTCTTTTCTTCTCATGGATGATTGTAAATGTTGTAGTTGGTTGAACAATTCATAGATAGTAATTCATTTCTGTGAGGTACACTATCAACTATAGGATCTGTGGCGCAATGAGAGCGCGTCTGACTCTAGATCAAAAGGTTGCATGTTCGATTCACGTCAAGTTCATATTTTTTCTTTTGTTCTTTTTTCTCTTTAATCATGCTGAAACCTGCAGCAACAATAATATGCAAGCTTTGGTGTTGAACTCAGGAAAGCATTAATATTAAGATCTCAATTGTCTACTTCAAAAATTGATTTTTTTTTAAATGGTGGTGGTGGCTTAAACTTAGTTGCTGGGAGAGCTTTACCAAGTAATTCATTTTTTGGTTGCTACAAGTATGTGCCTCAAAGTAAAGAGCTACATGAGCACTTTTTTAGATGTTATATAGATTACTTGGAAAAAGGATATAGCGACCAAACACATCTGGCTATGGCTAAAAATTAGTTGACACAAATTTAAAGCACCCAAACTATTTGGCAGTTGCAAGTTTTGTTGCTTAAACCCTTAAAGCGACTAAAATTTTGGGCTCTTGCTAACATTTAGAGCAACTAATTTATTTGTTGTTGCTACGAGTTTGTGCCTCAAAATAAATAGATACATGATCACTTTTTAAGTTGCTATAAATCACTTGAACAACGGATCTAGCGATTAAATATATTTTTTCGTTGCTAAATAATAGTGGACACAGGTTTATAGCCGCCAAAATTTATGGCAGTTGCAATTTTAGACGCTTAAAATATTAAAGCGACTAAAATTTCGAGCTCTTGCTAAGATTTCGATCGCTTAAACCAATTTTTCTTGTCGTGGTTGTTAATAGTATTTCGATCTAGATCTGATGAAATTAGGGATTTGATTTGTTGGTTTTTTGGATGTGCCGGTGAGGGGAAGGAGGATTAAAGAATTGACTTTTATAGTACAGAAGAGGTTTAAGTTTCATGATAATTGTTGAACTGTATGCTGAGAAAGTTAACAACAGAGGTTTATGTTATATAGGCCTATTTCTCAATCTGAATCTCTCAGATACAAGCTTCTTGGTGGGATTGCTTTCATAGGTGTGTATCATATATTTTTACGAATAACCTTAATTATCATGTGAATATGATTTGATTTGTTGTGAAATAAGCTGGTAATTTGTGTCGTTTTAATTATAAGTCTCGTGTTTACTTTATTGTGGTTCCACGTCTGTCTGGGTAATTGCAATGTGGGTATATGATTTGGTGGTTCAACACCACCAAATGCTAGCAATGCTCTGGACGTTATGAGATTTACATTAATATCCATTTTTTGCTTTCTCCTGTACTTATATATGTCGTTTCTTATACTGTTCTTCGGAGGGAATTTATTTATTTTCATTGAGAATAGTGGGTGTGCTCTAAGACCACTCAACTATCTGGGTTTTCTTTAGTCCGTTTCGCAACACCCTTGCGGATATTTCAGTGGGTCTTAATGCATGATAATTATTGTGTATAGATGTGGCTTCTTGGACTAACGTGTTCAAAGATAGTAAAGGCCTTAAGATTATTATATTGTGTACATATATCCAACACTTTTTAGTTTGAATATTACTACCTACAAGTTTAAAGAGCAACTAATCATTGGGACCAGTATATGTTTGTGTGTATGGACGTATTGACATTTAGACCTTTCTCAACTTAAGTAGTTAACTAACAAATACTTATTGGTGGAATGGAATGTCTTTGATGCATTAAACATTGTGTATCGCTAATGGAATTAACTGTTTGTTTGGGCTTTATAAACTACAAGAAGAAACTGAATCTGAACTGCTTTTTTAACATGAACGGCTAGCTATGGTCAAGGTGGTCTAGCTGCTCTCCCTACAGAACTTTATGAATTTGAAAAGCTGGTATCTGACGTTTTTTATTTCTCTTTATGTGAGGGTTTGTACTGCTATTTATATCTTAAAATGCAAGCATGTTATTCTGCTGCTCTCCCTAATGACATTGATATAATCAGAGGATTATGTGCTATTGCTCAAGATGAGTATCTCATATATAAGCTTCTTGTTGGTCTTTCTGTTGGTAGGTTTGAAAACGTGTTTTGTGTTACATTGTGAATATTGTGGTTTTCCCGGCTAGTGTTTCGGAAGCGTTTTGGCACAGATACTGTTCCTACTTTGGTTGAGGTTTGTTCTTTTCCTTTGTTCTTGTTTTTGTTGTTTCCTTATTTTGGATAAGTTGGTTTTACTCTGTGATGTTCGTTTTCTTTCTTTCTTTAGTCCTTGTAAGCTGTGACATTATATTTCATCATTCTACAGGTTAAAATAATGGTGAAAATCTACAAGTTTGTGACAGAGAAGATAGGTTGTCAATCTATGCCAGATGATTTAGAAGATGGATCCATAGATGAACATGAAGTTGAAGATAGAGTACTGGTGATGATTTGGAGGAAGATGAGAACGACGATGCTGGCGGATACTGAAGTACATATCAGTATATGTATAATTGTAGAATCTTAATTACAAGTTAATTAAGATGTTTGGTTACTTTAATATCAACTAAAAGTGGATAATTATAATTGTAGAATTTTAATTAGAAGTTGCCATTTATAATTATATAATTTTAATTAGTGATAACGTCTAGTATTAAATTTTAATTATAATTATATTTTGGGATTGTTTAAATCAGAATTTGTTTCTAACGAGCAAAGAAATTTGGTAGTTTAAAAACTTAAGCAACCAATTTCAGGCCAACCAAAATCAGATTTCCAAAACAATTTGGTAGCTTAAAAATCTAAGCAACCAACTTCAGGCTAAGTTGTTCAATATATCTATCAACTAGGTATTTTAATAACTCAATTCCCTTTTAGGGAGCAAAACAATTTGGTAGCTTAAAAATCTAAGCAACCAACTTCAGGCTAAGTTGTTCCATGTATCTATCAACTAGGTATTTTAATAGCTCCTAAAGCACAAATAGCTTTTAGAGAGTAAAAAATTCGGTAGCTTAAAAACTTAAAGCAACCAACTTCACGCCAATCAAAATCAGAAATCGCTTTTAGCGAGCAAAATTATTTGGCCGCCTAAAACCCTAACAAAACAATTTCAGGACGAGTTGTTCCATGTATCTATCAACTAGGTATTTTACTTGCTTTAGGATGGTTGGTCTATCTGAAGCGATTGGTATTTTACTTGCTCTATTGGTTGGTCTAGCTATTAAGCGATAAGAATTTTACTTGCTCCCTGGTGGTTGGTCTAGCTCTGAAGCAATGAGAACAATACTCGCTTTAGGAAAGTTGGTTGATTACTAGAGCGACTGCCTAGCTGCTCTAGACCTTTACAAAGCGGGTCTTTTACAACAAGCGGAGCGAGTGCCACTTTTAATCGCTATAATGGTTATAGCGACTTAAAAGGGGCTTTAAGCGACTTAAAACGACATGTCGCTTAAACCGCGACTTAAAAGGGGCTTTAAGCGACTTAAAACGACATGTCGCTTAAACCGTTTTTCTTGTAGTGATGCACACCATTCACTCTACAAATCATATTTAACGCAGAAAAAAATGTTAGAAATAATTTTGGTAAGGTTCACTTGTCATCATTATACATTCTCTAGATCCATTAGCAACAAAATGATAAAACAGGAACGCGTCATTACCTTACACCATTTATAGCAACTGAAAGTCACTACTCGGCACGAACGCGTTGCTCCGAGAACCAACCTTCCTTGACTTTTATAATCTAGCAACACTTCTAGCAAAAGCTGTTGCAGGGGAATTAAAAAGAATAAACCACATTAGTTATCAGACAACATTAACTTGAAATAAAACAATTTATAAAAGGAAGCTTACTGAATTAATTACTCAACTATTACTGTTGTTGCTAATTGATCCAAAAGACTTAGGTACATAAAAAACATGCACATAAGTAATGATCATTCAACCACACTAACTTAATTAAAAAAAGAACAGATGAGATATGGTACTACTCAAAGTCGTTTCTGAATCAGCTCCTTCCATGGAATGCTCTGGGATGAGGCTGACTTCGAAACACAGTTTGAGGACTTGGTCTGAACTTGTAATTTGTCGTGCAACGCCCATCTCCAGACATGTTTCAAAGCCTTTTGCGGTTCAAGGGTGTTAATCTTCTTTTTAGACCTATAACTTTTAATCGTCTCAGTTCTATTCACATGATTATAAAGATAAACTGAGGTACTTCCATTAACTACATTCAGAAAGGAAGGAACTGCCACAGTTTTTTTAGCATATTGCAACTTATATGACAAATTAGATTAGATCTCTAATTTCTTAATTCTATTTATGAAAATGAATGTGAATTATAACAAATTCCCATTCCTCACTCCAGAATAAAACTCAATAAAATTCCTGTATTTATGAAAACATAAGGTTGTCGGTAAAACTGTATGACAAATTAGTTTTATTCTAAAGTGTACTTGGCTAGTTTCCACAAATCCAGGTATGTGTTAATATTCCAAACAAAATTACGATAATAAACCTAAAAAGAAAGCCATGCCTGTCTATAATACACATCCAGGCCTTCGCCTGGCACAAATGTTTATTACTGAAATAAAATCAGACCTATATTTAAGAGAAGGTTTTCAAAATACAAACCTGACACTCTTGGTACTGCTTTGCTGTTTGCATCAACCACATTAGCCGATTTAGTGGACCTCTGAATGGACACCCTTACATTTTCAAAGAAATCAACTTAAAAGCTTTCCCGTGTCAAACTATCACCATCTGACGTAGAGTTAAACGTCAAGTTAGACTCTACAGACCTATGCCTAACTTCTTGGATTCCTGATAATGTGCATGGTGATGCCTTCCTCATTCCGTAACTTATAAAAGACCACTCCTCGGCGTCTAGTACACCTGAGTGTTTCAAAAAATTGTAATAAAGACCATGTCAATAAATATTATAGTTTATAAACTTTATTGGACGTGTTTATATAAATCATGAATAATATCACATATACAATGAATGATGAAGAAAGATTCTACACATGACCATGCATACATCAGGGATTATTATGTCAAACCATTACACAGATATCAAATTATAATGAATACAAAACCACACCGTCATTTGTGAAAAAGGCAATATCACACACTAAACTTTTCTGCAAACTACATTTTCCATTTTTTCTAGATCTTCCTCCTATTTGATGTTTCTTTGTGATCCATTTGTCCCGAGTTGTCTTCAGCATCCCTTGTATTGGGATCCCCAATCTTCGACAAATCAAAGGAATCATCCTTACCTCCCCCCTCCCCTTTCCTCAGCATCTCCAACCACAAAAAAACCAAAACAACATCTCAATTTGAATTTCTTCTCTAAACCCTGTCACAATTTAAGCCTCATATAAGCTCAAATTTTGCAGCTGAAAGAACAATGTAATTTGATAATAACCTAATAATCAAATTGACAAAATAAGGAATTGTATTAACATTATAGCTGCAAAAAAAAATAACGAAACAAAAAAATAAAAATAACAATAATCAATCAATCATGTTCAAAGTAATTATTCTGACCCCACAACCTTCGATAAGGAAACGCTAAAAGTTGAGGTGAGTGGGGGTTGTTTAAAATTAGAAACATGGTGAAACTGAAAAATGAAACTGTTTTTTTTTACAACTTTTCCTTTTTCATACCTGATACCATTTGAATACCATTTCCAATCAATTCTGGATTAGCAGATTCAATGGAAAAACCATGTGATCTACTACACTAATACCTGTAAATTTGGAACCAATTCAGACAAAATAAACTGATGTAAGAAATGTAACATACCACAATAAAGACAATTGTATCTAACTTGGTTCAAAACTAAAACTATTCTCTAGTTTGTCCAGAACTAAGAATAATACTACAACAATTACTTCAGGATTTTGATAAATGTGTGTCTGGACTGGATTAACATTTTATCATCATCATTCTTTATTGAAAAAACCGTCTTTAGTCATTTAATAACTTGCGCCAGCAATGACGACCCCTCTACCAACCAATCCAACTCCATGTGCTTTTTCTTCACTCTGTTAGTCAAAAAAACTAAAAATCTTTTACTCGATCAAATTTATACGAAAATCCATATTTTTAGTAAGAAAATACATCAGTAGTTTGATAAACTGAATTAAAACAAAAAATACAAAAAAGGGTTAGGGTTTGTTTGATAGATATAATTAGAAAAGAAAATACAAAAAAAGGTTAGGGTTTATTGATTCAGATAAGCAAAGATACAGAAAAGGAAAACATGGAAAAAAAAGATTAGGTCTAAGGTTTACCGTTGGATTATTATATTTGGTTATTAATACTTTAAAGCAAAGATCGTACCTGCAAAATAAAATCAAAACACATTACAAAAAAAAATCAACAATTAACACAAAAAAAGAATGTGCGAAAAAGAACAGAGGGAGGAGAAAAAGGAGGCGTCATAACAAAAAAAAATGTTAAATATGGAGTTAGGGTTTTGAATAAACCTTTTATACATTGGTATTTTTAGATAAAACTAAAATCAATAGTTCCAACGCATACAAAAAAATTTAACCACAACGATTTAAAAAAAATGCAAACCAGGTGTAAAAATAATAAAAATTCTCAACCGTCCAAAACTGTATCTCAACCATCTAGGGGTCAGATACAATAGACAATGAGGGCCATCCGTCGGGTGTGTATCAACCACCCATCCAATTTGCACCTCACGTTGCCACATCAACGCACAATATAACACCAATTTTCATCCAACAGACACGAATGGTTTCCTTCTGAGCCAATGAGAATGCGCAATTATAGTCACCAGCCAATGAAAGAAGGGTAAATTTCACCAGTACTTATTTTATTCTGGAGTGAAGGTTGATAATGAGTATTAAGGTTGTTAATACGTAAAGTTAGGTGAAATGGGTACTATAAACTATGAAATCAAGCGAAGTCGTGCATCACTGGCTCTTTTCTTTATACAAGTCAATGAAACCATAGTCATATAATAGTGGACCTAAAACTAGGTGTTTAGAGAACTCACTCGTTCGTTTTAAAATTTTAAGTTTATTATCCGATTATTTCTAAAATATGTTTTTAGTGGACAAGTGATAAACATTAGGAATAAATGAAATGGACACCAAAAATCCTAAATAATTATTTCCTCATTTATATATATTTTAAAATTATTTTCTCTCTACAATTTAAAAATAAAACACAGAAAAATTTATAACTTTCAAAATATATATATAATTTTACTGAAACTTAATTTTATGGAAAGAGTTTCTAGATGATCTATAAAACAAGATTTGTTGTTGATGGTAAACTGGAAAGTTTTTTTCCCCCGAAAGAATCGCTAGAAAACTGGATGTATGACTTAAACTAAGATAGAAAAAATTATTAGAAAATAAAAGAAACTGGTTGTATCCTTGGCTTAAAATAAGATAAGATATATTATTCAAAAATATGAAGTACGTGGTTGTATCCTGGATTAAACTATAAGAGATATAATTACTTAAAAAATAGCTATGCATCATGGTTTAAACTAAAATAAAAAAAGTATTCGAAAAATAGTTAGGATGAATCCGGGTGCATCCTACTTAAAACGGAGACAAACCTAGATTCATCCTTTTTAAAACTAAAATATTCACTACCACCGTTACCATAATCACCTAGATTCATCCTTGTTTGAAAATACAATTTGAATTGAATTGATTATACATGATGAACCTGGATTCATCAAACTTGGATGTATATAGGTAAAACCAGTGTTTTTATCGTACGGAACTGGATACATCGTGTATCATCGAGTTTGAAAATTATCTTTTATCACCGAGCTTCAAGAAGTCCAAATGTATTCCTTTTCTTGTTTTATTCCCATAAACAAATATATTCCAAATCAGGTTTACCCAACAACCCAAATTTCAAGTCCCCAAAAATATCACTTATCTTGGAGAGACTTGTGTCATACCAATTTTCTTTAAAAGGTCGTCTCTCAAAATCTTTATAATAACAAATCAATGACTTTGAAACCTAAGGTTGTGTTTGATAGGATTTAATTTCATGGAATTAGCCATCTTTCCATGGAAATAACGTATTTTTCATCGTTTGATTACAAATTTATTTCCATGGAATTGTGGGCCCATTTATAAAAAGTGTGGTCTAAAGTATGTTTTAAACTTAGTTTCATGGAATTCCATAGAAAGTCTTTACTTGCCTCCCTTAGGATATTAATTCCATGGAATAGACTTTTCATGGAATTGTTTCCTTTCCCTGTTATTAAACACAACCTAAATTTAATAAAAAACGTGTTTGAGTGACTTTTAAGAATTCCCAATCCAATAATATAGAGTTTTAGAGAATTGAAAAAACTTACAAAAAGTCTATATCCACTAACAATAGAGATTATGATGAGACTCTTTCACAATTTTCTTTGATTAATAATAGATTCGAAAACTCTTTAGAAATCATTCAAATTTTCATCTGACTACCCCCAGCTGGTTAGGTATGATACCAGATCAATACACCAACATAGATGTATAAAAATAATATATATATATAAGCATCTTACTCGCAAATGGTGTGTGTGAACCATAGGCACGCGGTTAAAGTTGTATTAGTAGATTGTAATGGAATTGTTATAGAAATTTGTCAATTGTTATGTCTTGTTTAGGTAAAAATTACGAAAGCTAAAAATACTCAATTTAAATAATTCACGTTGATATATTCACAGTCGGTAAAGCAATAAAAAAATTACTAGGTATAATTCGGATAAATCAAAATTTATCCCACGTTGTTCTCATAGTCTTAATTGCGATATTCAGGATATGTCTCCCGAAACAACACGGTATTTTTTTAGTGAGTAGAAGAGACTCCAAACTCAAGGAAACAACACCCAAACTTAATGCTTTGCTTTCTAAATACTATGACTACAATGAGAGCTAGCAAAATCATATTGTGTTGTATGTTTTTCTTGTTTCTAGAGAATGACTCATGAACAGGGTTTATATACATGATTGGAGACTCTTAAAAGAGAACAAAGTATCTCTACATGGAAGGTCATATCTTTTGGAAGAATTGTTTTAAATTCAAATTAAAAAGGTTGAACGGACGCAACCTCTTAATTTGGTAATTATAGCTAATCTTTGTACTTATAAATGACGTGCAAGATGCAATCTTTCATAATTTGGTAATTATAGCTAATCTTTGTACTTATGAAATGACGTGCAAGTTTTACTTTTCTTTTTCTTTTTTATAATGTTGTTAGGGTTGCCAGTTGGATTATGTACGGAACTTCAATAATTGTCGGAGTAGCTAATTAAATTGCGGTGACAGAAAAAAGAGAGTGATGATGTGGCTTCACCGAAAGTAAAAATGATTGTGGCGGCGATGTGGACTTGGGATCCTTATTATAAGAAGAAAAAAAAAAGATAATGATTAAGTCTGTGAATTGAGTTCTTGCAAGGATAAATAGATGTATGCACTTACCAGTGTGAACTAAGATGGATCCTTCGTATTGTACATGAACATAATAACCAATATTGAATATGTACAAACAGTTTTTTACTTTTTTTTATTTGGAAAAGAGAGTTATATTAAGAAGAAAAGGGACAAAATCCACTACTAGAGACTAAAGGTCCACAATTACGTACGTAAAATTGTCTCCCAGTTTCCAAAATCACCGCTCCAAAGAGCAACAGATTGTTCAACTAAAACTATGATCAGTGTTCCAAAATCACAGCTTCAAAGAGCAACAGATTGTTTAACTAAAACTATGATCTCTTCAGAAGTTTTAGCTCGAGCACCAAATGCCCTGTTGTTCATTTCCTTCCATAAATTCCAGAAAATGGTATAATGCAACAGGCTCCAACTTCCTTGCATCTTCCCATTAGTACAAACCAGATACTGAAAGAATATTTTTGATTTTAAATATTTGCTGGTTAGCCTTTACACCACCAAAAACTTCAGTACAAGCAACAATTATATATACCGATTAAAATTGATAAATAGAATCCTGATCTTCGAGATGAATGATATCGTAGTGAGATCCCTTAACCACATAGTACAAAGGTAATGAAACTAATATTGCTATGACTGTTAACATGTTAGATGTAGATAGGTTAAACAATGAAATATCAATCAATAATCTAAATATTTCAATTCATCCCTCATTCTATATTCAGAGTTGCATATACCTCCTTTTCCACTGGACGGTTGATAAAATCCGGGTCTCTGATTGGATGAGAAACAACTTATCTTTTTTATAATTCGTGGCCGTTGAATTTTAATAAAATCAATTCGATCTCCTTCTCCATTTTAAAAGGTGACGTTCACCCTCCTTTTGTGATGGTTGGTCGACGAAACCCTTGTTCCTGATTGGTTAACATTTTTTTTAAATTCTTACACCATATTTACATGGTTTTCATAAAATCCAGACCGTCGGACTTGCATCAGCTGAACTACTTAAAATAGATTTTTAAAGTACACAAATATGAAAAAAAAAATCAACAAATAAACGAAGATTTTTTTTATACGACATGAATTTGTTTTTTAGGTTATTTTGATGTTTTATACGGAAAAGACTTGTTAATTTCCGTGTTTGAGGCAAAGTTATACCAATATCTTAATCTAAACATAGATTTTTATTTATTTTTGTCTTTCCCATCCAATATATTTTAGTTAGCGAATCTAGGAACTGCTGAAAGAATTATTCACCTATCTATATTTAGATTGATATAAAAATAATGTAGCTATCCAAAATTATAAAGGTTTCATAACTTTTGGGATGTTGTTTTTTAAAATAGAGAATTTTTTTCCTAAATCGAGTTTTTCTTTTTAGAATTTCTGGGCTTAGATGATCTCTATATAAAGCACATGAGCAAATTTTATTTGCTAGGATTTTTATTTTTTCAATTCTTTAGCAATTTCTGATTTTGTTGCCTAAGTTTTTGTGGTTAATGGTGATATTTGTTCTGCAGTTGCGTGGTACCTCTTCTTAGATATTGGTGATAAATCCAGATATGAGGGTGTCGTGTACGATGAGGTAATAAATCTAATTTTTTGTTTTGGAATATTATTATTTTGTTATTTTTTATATTCATAAAGCGTTGGTTCGCATGCGTATATTTTTTAATTTTTTATAGTAGTTGTAGATTATAACTCATCGTTGTATGAGATTTCATTAGTATTTTTTTTTTTTTTTTTTGTTCCAAGATTCCCATATTTGTGGTCTCTGTGTTTCATATGTGGATGTCGAGACCATGAATTCAAGAG
Source organism: Papaver californicum (assembly GCA_023531435.1). Classification (NCBI taxonomy): domain Eukaryota; kingdom Viridiplantae; phylum Streptophyta; class Magnoliopsida; order Ranunculales; family Papaveraceae; genus Papaver; species Papaver californicum. The sequence continues at coordinate 3,994,854 of JAJJMC010007942.1, read as the reverse complement.
GAGAGGATCCTTCCGTAATGGGTGGAAAAACTCAAGCTAGCTTTCTCCTTTAGAAAAAGCTCTAAGGTTATTTCACTAGTGGAAAAGGGCTGTTATCCGACATATAGAACTTGTCCTAGAAGAGAGTTATACGACATTTTCAAATGCTGCTGAAAGTTCCGTAGGTCTTTTCTTAAACGACATTATTCAATATAGCTGAATTACTTTCATATACGATATGTTAAACCTGTCGCTATGTACGGCATTTTGATAATGTCGTATTATTATATTTTATATTATAAATCAGAAATGTTCAACCTTATAATTGATGTGTCATTTAGTTTATATAAATAGAAAAAGGAATCTGATTCAAACTCAAATTCGTTCAAATTAAAGTGAAACTCAAATTGCTACTAAATTAGGTTGAAACTCAAATTCTTATAAATTACGTTAAAATTCAAATTCTTCCTAAATTACACTGAAACTCAAATTCTTACCAAATTACACTGAAACTCAAATTAAAAAAAAAAGATTCAATTCTTACTGAAATTCATACAATTAAAGCCTTGGGAGAAAAATACAGTCCACATTTCGGTACAAGTTTAACTAACTCCAGTTTAACTACGTGAAAAAAATAATAGACAGAAAAACAAGAAGATCATCTACTATTTTACTTCAATGGGACAACTGCAGCTTCAAATTTAGGATATCACATCTGTAACAAAAAAGAATTATAGATCATAAAATGAAAACCTAACCAAATAAGTAAACAAGAATTTGATACAAGGTATATAAAGGCCTGAACACCAACATTCTGGAAATGGAACAGGAAATCAATTTGAATAAGTATTCAGACAAAAACCTCTGCATCTTACAATTTTAACCATAACCTTAGAGCAATAGTTCTAAACCAAGAAAATGCACATTATACAATTGACGCAACACCATTAGTTAGAGGTAAAAGTGTTGGAAGTACGCCGGATCAAGTTTGTACATACAGATTTATGTCAGGTGTCTTTTCTGACTGAAAGATGCATTTGTCTATATTTACCAATATAAATATGCCGTCAAACTTCAGTTTAGACATAAATCCCAACGGTATAATAAGCACCAGTACCAACTCAAAATTCAACTTACCGGTTTGCAGGCAGATGGCTTATCTTTTTTATGTAACTCCTCTCTTTCTGACTTGGAATTCCATTGGATGCTAATCTACCATGTTCCTGCATAACAAAACAAAACGCATGAGTAATGCCTTATCTTGGACTTTAGTTACACATATAAACTCAACATTAAAAACAAAATCATGTTACTCCATGAAGCTAACGTAAGAAGAACCCATACACTTGGATCACACACCTGTTCGACTAGATGCATCGATATGCCTGCTCCCCTCATCCAAAGTTCTATGCTATCCTCTAATTATCAAAGATAAGTATTATATATCAATTGCTCATACATGAAATTCAGTATCAGTAGAGAAATGCTAATTACAAGCATTTGAATATTTGTTACCCATTGTGTTTACCTGGATAAGAATATGAAGACTGGCACTAAGAATAACATGGATGCAGCTTGGCGGGGTGACATCACAGAATGTAAGAAGCACATCAAAACAACCTACATATCAACAAGAAATAATTCAGAAAATTTTAAAATAGGTAACAAAAATGAAAATACAAGCTGCAAAAGGGAAACAACTTACTCTCTATCAAGCACATGACAGTAAATGTATCAAGGAAACAAGCACACACATTCATCACATAACCAACATAAAGCAAATAATATGAAGTGCTCCACCAACTTATTGTAAATCAAAAGTAACAAAGTCGTAAAAGCTTCCAGGTTTATGATGTGCCCATACACATTAAGCCATACATATAGAGATACATAAGCACATCAAGTACAAGCATTTGTGCATATCAAGTTAACATCTGTTATAATGAGGAACTTATGCACCACAAAAACATACAGTTCAAACAGTCATAGTGAAGCCTCGAGACACAAATATCAGTTGACAACGGTCATAAGTAAGTTTCTGGTTCATAATAAAAAAGGAGAGAATCGCCAAAATTAGTATGGCTTTGACTTTTCCCCATATAGTTTAGGCTTAATTAAACTTTGGCTAGTGTGTGCTACCTAATCAACTAGGCCTTCCTTTCGGTCATCTCTATAAACATCATATCCAACATTTTCTAGCTTGAAGGTTTGTGATATAAAAACAACTACATACAATACATTAAGACTCGTGAAGCAGAGAGTCTCACACAATATCTACCAATATAACAGAAGACAAAGTAAACATAGTTACCAGTTCGAAAATTGATGGCATTCCAAATCTCTGATGCTCTCTCTAGAGAGATCAATACACTTAATAAAGCAACCACCCTCACTGTTTGAGATACCATTACTCTAGCAGTGTCCATCGCCTCCACTTAAGTACCGCTTCTGATCCGTTGCCGAAGTTGTCTTCCCAGTACCTAGATTACATTCACCAAGAAGATTTAGTAACACCAAACGCATAAAAAAAATTCAAAGTGAAATTCCAATAAAAGAAAAATTGCAACTTCTTAAATCAATAACCTGGTTTGCAAGCATGGATCATCATTTCTAGGAGGTTCCAAAATATAAATGTAGCAGCTGAGAGTGCCATCACTCCATATGTGAAGTTTCCAGCAACCTGGTTATATGAACAAAACTTTCTTCTCTTAATAAATAATAAATAGAAATAACATAAGCAAGACTAACATTGCACAAGAGTGACTACTTTTGGTCTACTCAAATGAGAACATAAAGTAGAACCTTATCAGCCAGACCATGTACATGAGCTTCCTTACCCTGTGCTTCGTCCACCATTCGAATAATATCACCTATGACAGTCTCACCTCCTGGTCTTTTTGCTTCAAATAATCATATGTATAGATCAAAAAAATACAGAACAGGGTAATCAAACTTAATAGACAATAAAGAGGATCTATAAACTTAAAACAAAAATTAAACACTTTGAGCCCTAAATCAATATCCAATATACATATATTAGGGTTCTAGAAAGTTAAACAAAATCAAATCGAAATGAGATAGATGAAGATAGTGAGATTGGTGAGATGCAATACCTGTTTATCCATGGTGGAGTATTCTTCATCACCACCACTACCAAAACCCACTTCTTCTTCTTGTTCTTCTTCTCCTCTCTGTGAAACACCCATCTGATCTAAAAAGAATGGGTTGAAGAAGACGAAAAAATCGAAAATTACTAACAAATGAAACCATATATAAGAAATAAGAGTATATGAAAAAATCTTGCAAAATTAGTAAAACCCTAAATCTAAAAAGAATAGGTTCTTACCTGTGTAAGAAACACCTTCAATCACCGACAAAAATCTGCAAACACCAAAACCCCTAAATATCAGCGACGAGAAAGAAAGGCTAGGGTATTTTTTTTTGTAGATTCTAAGCTTGATACTGTAATTGTGAGTATCAAATGAAAAATGAAGGTTAAAGTTCATTACCTTTAGTTAATTTTGCAGAGATGAACATGCAGGGTAAACATAAGAAATTTTGGGTTCTTGCTGCAACAAAAATTGGTTCTACTACAGCTAAATATGAACTCTTCAGGAATGGAGTTTCTTCAGATCATGAAAATAAGAAGAATGATTTTAAGAATAAAAGTGTTGATGCTGGAGAAATAACCAAGGGAGAAGAAAAGTAGAGAAGACCACGTGTAACCATAGAAAGACCAATCTCAGAATAATCTACCACGGAAACAATTTTATGGGAATGTCGTTAAGTCAACAAAAGTCTTAGCGCAACGACATTTTGACTTTAGTCAACAACCATGTTGAAGTGTAGTTTAATTTTTCCGTTTTTTATCAAATGAAGACTTTTGAATTATCGGTATACCGCGATAGTTACTTTGTGTCCCATTGTGTCTTAAATAGCCCATTTTCCACTAGTGTTTGTTTCCATATGTTGATGATCCGGACACGCAAGATATAGATTTGGTAATGGTTATTTTTTTCATTATTTTTGTTGTCGTCTTTTCAATACAGTATTTCATTATTAATGCTAGAATCAAGCCAAAAAAACTAAAAGACCCCTAATTAATCCCTAAATCCCTGGGAACCAAATATTTGAGTTTCTTTCTTCTTCTTATGTCCTTCGGTGAAGACTGTACAGTTCCAAGCACCAAATGGTCAACTTTCTTCTTCTTATGTGCTTATGTGAGCAGGGAGGACAATATAATCCAGTCCAAGAACAACAGTAGAAGAAATGTTAGATATTTTGAAAGAATAATAGCTGGAATGATTCAAGCTTTTAATGTTGGTATGCTTCTTTCTCTACCCATTTTAATTTTCTTAAATTTAAATTTTATTTTATTTATTTTTTATTTTTTATTTATTTATTTGTAAAGTTTAAATTTAGGGTTTATGGGTATCGGTTTTAATTTTTGTTTATGTTTTTGGTGGTTGTAGATGTTGAAAGAATTGTTCACGCTGTGCGATTTTGGTGTGAGGGAATAAATTCCAAACTACACATGTTCAAAAACTATTGGAGAAGTAACAAGTGAAGATGGGACGAGAAACACTGAAACAAAACCCTTTGAGAAGTACTGAACAGACATCTGAAAATTCGCTAAGATTTGAACCTGACAGCATCGTTGCATGATCGACACGTGGGTTGCGGGAAACAAGACACACTACTTGAAACAGATAGCCTTGCTGCCTGAATGACACCCAAGTTGCGGGAAAGCCTGACACAGTAAAGGAAAATGATGAGTATTGGTGCATGAGAGATACGTATCATCTTTATAGGTTGCGGAACAAAAAGAACTAAAGCATGACAAGACACTTTCAAGAACCACGTATCAGACATGCTATGACTCTAATAGGACCGCATCGTCATCCAAATCCAAAATCAACAAAATGAATAGAAATACGCAAAAGGGTTGCGGGATATCAAGTGAGAAACTAAGATAAATGAGCAATGTGCATGCTAAGTCCTGCGGGAAATACAAATAAGTCTTGCGGGATTACACTTCGTTCCAAAGAATGAATAAGAACAAATAGGTGGAAAGGTAAATTGGAGGGACCCATCAAATTGGCTATAAATACCAAGCTCATAAACAGGAAGAAGGATTGGAAAATCTAGAGAAAAATTGGACACAAGACATAGAATCAGAGCAAGAGTTTAGGTATGAGACTTGTGTAAATTTTTAGTTTACTTGTTCCTTGATTAGCATTATTATAATTTTATAGAATATCAGTCTTCTGTAACTTATGATGATGAATAATAAAAATGATACAAATCTTTATCACCCGTGGATGTAGACAATTTGATTGTCGAACCACGTTAAATATTTGAGTCAATTCATTTCTTGTTCAGATTGATTATCACCTTCTAATTGATAATATGAGTTGATTTTATGATAAGATATCAAACTTTACTATGTTTTAAATTTTATTGGTTGTGATCCAAAGATATAAGATTTTTGATAATCACACTTGGTTAGGGTTTTCTTACTCTTTTGATCCTTCGTAGTATGAGTAGCCCATAAAATAGAATGAAGCAAAGAGGGTCATGATGTATTTTTGGCAAAGACAAAGAAGGGTCAGGATTTTTTTTGTTTTGTTAGAGACACGGAGAAGGGTTAGTTGTGCAAAAACCGTCCATTTAGTTTTCTTCGTTATTTCGATCTATCTAGGTGATCTCCTCTCCACCTCTCAGCAGATTTCTTCTCTCGCAACTCACTATCTAATTCTACCAACAACGTTTTTCCGGAACTGTATAAGTTCATGGGTGAGAGATTCTTAAAGGATACTAATAGTGATGCATAGATGGATAATTCGGGACTACCATGTGTGTTTCTGATGCAACCTAGAAATCTCAATCGTTGGTGGTAAGTTTTTCTTGAAAGCCCCAATTTTAATTGATGATCATAATAGATGTTCTTACCATTTCAATGGTTTTTCTTCTTTGCAGATTCAAATTTGGGAGCTAAGTTTCTTTGAAAAGTGGTAACGGTGAAAAACCCAAAACATGTCTATGGAGAGAATTTAATTTTTGGGTTTCTTCGTCAAATTTGTAAGTTTTAGTATATGATCTCAATATAAAGAATTAGGGGTTTTGATTGTGGTAATGGTGAAAACCCAAAACATGTCTATGGAAAGAATTCAATTTTTGGGTTTCTTTATCAAATTTGTAAGTTTTATTATATGATCTCAGTATATAGAACTAGGGGTTTTACTTGATTTTCAATTTTAGAATTAGTCTTTTAAGAAAAAATAAAATTGTGAAGAACAATTCTGATGATGCTTGGGTTTGTTTAATTCAACTGTTTTAGCCAATTTCGTCATATTTCCTCTATTAAATATGTGATATTTGTTGTTTATTAGGCACTTGTGTTTCTCTTTTTACATAGGATATCTGTTGAATTTAATTAATTTTTGTTTTTTTCTATGGGGTTTTGGTTAATGTTTCATTTGGGTTTTACAACTAATTGATTATTTGATTTGTTTTCCATGAGTTTTGGTTAATATTCGATGGAGGGAGATTTATGAAAAATAAAATATTATTTTCTTATTATTATTTATATTTTCTTATTATTATTTTTAGTAGAAAAATAATTAGTTTTCGGATTTATTAGGGTAGTTTTAGAAGTGTCTAGAAGTTTATTTTAAGAGTTTTAATAAGTTAGGAAAGTTGCCTAAAGGTAGTAGATACCTTGGGAAACAAGTTAAATTTAGGGTTTGTTTAGTATGAGTTATCTATACAAGGAGCTCCAAAAACAAAAAAAACGAAAATTAGAGTTTCAGTCGGTTTAGGGGTTTTTTTATCCTTTTTTGACTAGCAAGTTAGGATTTTTCTCCAAGTCTATAAAAGAGTCCTCTATGTATTGTTTTAGGGAGTTGAATTTGATTAATAAGAATTATTTTCTTAAACTTGTTCAAGTTTAATCGATTATTGTTTATAGTCGGGAAACCTAAGTCTAAAAAATTATCGATGTTCATAGTCGATATTCCTAGTAATATTTGAAGTCTGAACAAAACCTCTCTTTTCTTTCTTTTATTTAGCTTCCGATCTGCATCAATATTTCATGTGTTGTACAAACTAATTGATTATCATCTAATGAATGATTAATTCCATTTGTGTTAGTATCTTTTATGTTGTGAAATCTGTATTCTTACATCATTATTTGACTATTTCAGGTAAAACTGATTGAACACGTTCTGATAGTATTTATATCGCAGTTAACTTACTTTCGTCCGTTTTATTTTTGTTGAAAAATGTTAATGTCTATAATTGTGGCTTTGACATCAATATTACCGTCGCTCCATTCTGTGCTTTATGATGTGGAGTTGTATGCGACCCTGCGCTCGCACGGTGGAGCTTAAGTTGAATTCTCCACATGCTTTCACCGTGTTAAAATCTAATGATGATTTTTGGTTAGAATTCTCTACGTACAATGGAAGGACTCGATCTCTGCTCAACTAATTTATTCTATTACGACATTCTATCAGTTCAAACATTTGTGTGTGAGTTTGTTTATCAAACCACTGATTTTATTTAGTCATACCCTTTATTCCTATTTGGTGATATTCATATCAAGAAGTCTTCACTCTTCGTTGTTTTTCCTTTTTTTCTTATGGTTGTTGGTTATCTTTTCCCACCGGCCGCCAATCAAAGTGAGATATCCAAGTATCGTCGTAATACAAAAAGGGAATTGTAGATGCAGCAATCATGGAAACAGGGATTTTTTTTTGTTTTTTGCGTTCACTTTTAAATTTTTTTGTTTGCTGCAGGTTCATAATTATCATTGATCTCTCTCAATGTTTGAGGATGAATTTAGATGCAAAACTACATCTACCAAAGACATGTGCACACAAAGATGATGTTAGAGAGTGTGTCCACACCAACTAATTTGTGGTAGTGATGCCCTGGCGATTCCCCTACCAAGCTAGGTAATTGTCTCTCTTAATTTTTTAGGCATTTACTTGGTTGTTTTTTCTTTAAGTTTCTAAACCAATTTTTGTATGTCAATATGTGAATACTAAGTGCATTTGACACCCATACGGTGATTAGGAGCGCACCCGACACCTAGCGCAATGTATTTATATATGGAAGCGGAATATATGCACATGAACAACTGATTGTTTACATGGAGTATCTCTGCATTTACCTACCTTGCTTTTACATTCTTCTCTTTGTTCTCAATTGGTCCTGTCAGAGCAACAGGGGAAAAATATGTTACTTGAAAATTTTAACATACATGTGGCTGTTGCATTTCAGACAGTTTTAAACCATCCAAATTGGTTATCTTCATGCACAACTGTGTAAGTTCTACGAAAGTATAAACATCGACGGTGGGTATGATTAATTTAAACGATAAGGTTTTGGATTGGTTTCATGAACAAGATTGGAGTTAGGGGATGATAAGGAATGACTTTGATTACCTACCTAACTACACTACTTTCTATTACTTATAAATTCTAACTTTCCTTTGTCTCTGTTGCATTGGAGTTTTTGAAATACGGAAGAATTTTTTTCTAGAAAAACAACTAAATCTATTTATTCTGCAATCGACATTGTTTATTAAGAGGAGCAACTGAGTAATATACTGATTAAGGGGAGCAACTGAGAAATTTTGCATTGGAGTTCCTAATTCCATTTCAATGTTTCATGAGTTGTTGTTGTTAAATTTCAGCGGTGCAACTGAGTAATATACTGATTGAGAAACAGAAAGAGTTTGATGGACAATTTACTAGGCTCTTCAATGTTATAGACAAGGTATCCATCAACGACATTTTAGTTTTCTACTGAATTTTTCATTATCGTAATACGTCAGTGTATATACATTTTGATAGAAGATTCAAACTTCAATAATTCTTATTAGATATTCAGGTTAGTTCTGAATCAACGACTGGGGTAGGGCGGATCTTGGGAATCTTATTGGTGGTATTGGCTACTTCTACGGCCAATCAAAAATTTCCCTTATTTAGGATATGAGAATAAGTTCTGAAACTTAACTGTTTTTCCCAAGGAAATTTCAATGACAGCAAAAATAACGATTTTCATATTATCTGGCAGCATAAGTATAGGAAGGACTTTGTTCTATATTGGCCAGCCAAGATTTACACTGTTGTCCCAGTAAAAACTACCTTTCCAAGGGGATTTTTATGGAATGAAGGCTTTCATCAGCTGCTAATCTGGTTAGTAGCCAGCCACCACCAAGACCCTTTAACCATCTGGATAGAGAGATTCGTGTTTCTTCTACATTTAGGGTTGTATTGCTTAAGTAACTGATTGTGTTGTATGTTGTTGAATCTTTTCTTTACTCCATAAATATCTGCTGAGACATAAATATTTTTCTGGATATTATTGGACATTGTCGCTAAATATGATGAATGTTGACGGCTGGATTCCACATGAGCTAATCTTGGGTACTGAAGCTCTAAGGTATTAGAACTATTGTTGAGTTGAGCCATGTATGGGTACCAAAGATTCACTATCAGTGACGTTGCACTATAAAATCATGTTATGGATATTTGCAGTAAAGTTGCAGAGGAATATGTTGCTCAACACCCAACAAATGGAAATCCACCAACTTTATTTCTATCTCTAAAGGGTAGGTTTTACTGCATATCTAATCTTAATTATTTGAACTTAATTATTTGAATTATGCATGCTATCATTGTAAAATACAAAATGATGCATTTCAGATTTAGTTAATGGGACAAGTAGAAACCAATTTACTAGCAGCGAGAGCAATGAGATTTCTTCCTTCTTAGATAGTGCTTTTGTTCGCTTGGAAGCATGGTTTCAGTGGTTCAATAATACACAGTCGGGTAAGCTTGATTCTGTTACTTGATCACTAGGTTATAGTGGTAGAAGTAGAACAACTTTTGGTTAGTTATTGTTATCTATGTGGTCGTTGATTACACAATTGTAGATACATTGAGAGGTATTCAAGGGTTGATTGAGATCATAAACATAAGCCCCACACACCTCCTTACTGTCAGTGGTGGTGGTGGTAGAATCTTATTCAAACTGATTATTTTTTTTTGGAGGGATCATAATGTGTATTAGGAACGATAAGCCCCACACCCTGCTGTCATTGGTGTCGGATTCTCGAACTGAATTGTGCATTGGTGTGCAGTTATTATGAGGAAAATTCTGATTATTATTTTTGTATGTGTTTGCTGAATTGATCTACTCAGAAGCCTGATGAGATCGATGCGGAAAAGGAGAAAAGTGAGGTTAAAGCTGGAGCTGAAGGATCTGGAGAAGCTTGGAAACAGAAGCATGTTGAGAGACGAGGAAAAGGAGAAGAGTGAGGTTGAAGTTGGAGCTGAGGAATCCGAAGAAGCTTCGAAACATATAATGGAATCATTTAAAGAACAAGCATTGAAAATGCAGGACATATCACAAGAAGCTTATGAGTTATACTCCTAAACGGCTGCGGTGATATTAAAGGAGACTTCGGAGAAATTGAAAATCCAGGCAGAAAAATCAAGCCATGATTTGAGTAGATTAGCTAAAGATATTAGTGTAGAAGGTAAGGAGTGTCTCTCGATAGTCACAGAGAAATCTTCCGAGCAGATGAAAGATACTGTGGAAGTTTTTGCAACCTCATCAGCAGATGATTGGAAAAATGTTGACAAAGTTCCTCACTTTTTCCTTGGCATTCCATATGGTACGGACCTGTATATCTTACTCAAGTGCACCATTATACAGCGTTTTATTACTTGAGGGATCGAATTTGCCCATTTACATTTTCTTCATGGGTTATTTTATGTTCTGCATGTGCACTTCTTTGTCTCGGGGGATTTCTTTCCTTCATGCTAGCCGGAAGCGTTTCAGGTATTAGGTTCGGTACAATTCTGAGTGGTGCTCTATTGGCCTTAAGTATATCGAGCTTGAGATTATGGAAAAAAGGACAGTTATCTGCTTTGGCTTTGAAAGGGCAAGCGGGTAACTATGTTTGATACATTTGGATTGATATATATTGTTGAAATCATATGCTGCTGCATAATACATATGCTAAACACAATTAAACTTCTGAAAAAATAATTTTCTTACTGATAAGCTAAAGGCAGTTTGTCCTGCTAAGTCTATGTTGGTGTTTAACTAAACGAAGGGTAATCTTCTAATTTAGGATAGTTCATTTTCGCACTTTCGATTATGTTTCTAATTTCTCCTCTCTTCATAATGTATCATTTAGCTTTGTGCAGAGGAGATTAGTGTAGGACTATAATTTATAGGTGGTTGATTCTAATTGTGAAATGGATGAAAATAAAAGATTTTGAGATCCTTACTAATAGTTTTTAATTTTGCAAACTTGGGTTTACAGTAATTGTGGGTACACTCTTTTTAAGGCCTCTGCGCATATTCTTTTAGGTAAATTGCAGGATATCATACATTCTGTAGGTAAATTGCAGGATATCATACATTCAAATTGTGTTAGAAGTGCTACCTCATGTCGATGATAGTTATCTGTGACACTCCTTTCCGTTCAAGGTGATATAGGGATTGGAAGTGTTAGAGAAGCTAATGTTAAGGTCGTTATAGAAATAAGAAACTATTAGAAAGCATAAGGACACAATGAAAAGAACAAGTTCTGAAATTGATCTGTCTTTGATAAGATTCTCATTTTAAGAGAATGTCTTTGAATTTTTGATTTGTGGAAGCATTGTAGGATGAGCGACGATTAATTTGGTTTATAGCCTATTCGTAAAGGTGTGATCGGTCTCTGCTGTCACCACTAAAAATCAAACTTAGCGTTCTTTCATCCACTAAAAACTGTCACATTGATTCTATTGTCCAAGTTTAATTTGCGGAATTCTATGAATTGAGTGAAAGATAAGTGTCATGCCCCAATGTATTACAGTTGTAAGGAGCTGATTGCATTTTAGTTTCTCTTACACCTTAATCATCATCTTAACTGACTGAGGCTCATTCTATAACTCAAGTTAAATTAAGTTCTTTGCTCCTAATATATTCCCAGGCTTCAATACCTCTAGGCAAAAGGCTTGAAACTCAATGCATTGAGAGAGGTCCGGAGTCTGTAAGCTACATAGGCTAGAGATAGAATCAGGTAGTGCTGTTATCATCATACAAGAGATATAAGATGCCTCTTATTTTTCAAAGACAATATTTCTAGGAAGTTGATCTCAGTAGTCTTGGTAATGTAATAAATGACACTTCCTTTGTTTTAAGTACTGTATTAATAATAGTTTCTTGTTGTTGTAAATTTTTTTGCCTTTTTATTTGTGACTTTTTGGCTAAATTAGAACATGCAGTAACTACTGTTTACCACTAATGATTATTGGACTACAAGGATATAATGTTTTTGTAATCATTTTCGTCAATTACTATGCTAAATACTATATCGCAGTTAAAAACATGTGCTGACATTTGATGTGGATGTGTTTCGCATTAACATCCTTTTCGGCTTCGTTGGTGGGATAGAAGTGACTCTACGGTCTAGGCTCTATCATGGATATCTAGTGCTTTATTGAAGGCTAGAGATGGATTGCGTCAAAGGGTACAAATTCGGAAGATATTTTTCTTTCATGGGTACATTGGATTGGTTTATTTTGGATTATTAGGGTTCACTCCCTAATCCCTTGCTTTGTTCTTCATCTTTGTTTCTAGCACTTTCTTATGTCATTTTACTTTTACCTACTCAAACAAAACAAAAAGGATTTTATTTTGGCATTTTGTTCCCTCTGTTATGGTCATCGTTCTGTATGGCTCCCCAGGAATTGGGTGTTTTGGGATTTGTTTGGATTGCGTCAAAGCAACTTGATTATATGTGCAGGTACATTTACGTGTAAATTCCTTCGTTACTTCATAGTTTGATATAGCAGGAAATTACACTGTCATCCATTTGTAGCTAATAGGAATTCGGATTACAGTGTGAACCTGCATCTATACCTAGCTGGGAAGAGAATCATTTGCTTAAACAGTAAGAGTAACTTACTTAATCAAGAATATGAGAAGCTTGCTTGACACTGCCAGTATCGCTAATGACAATGACATCCAAGGGGGAGTACTTCCTACTGCTTCAAGACCTCAAGGGGGAGTCCTTCCTACCGTGTCAGCCCATCCCAAGTCCTGGGCAGTTGGACTGGCCATGATTTCTCAACTCAAGGTATATGGAGGCGTCTCCCCGCTGCGATTTTAGGGGAGATCTGGAAAGCGAGAAATGCTAAAGTTTTCTCCAACAAACCTATCAAAATTGGCGATATTAGAAGGGATGTTAAAATACAAGCTTGTCACTGGGACAGAAACTCAAATTGCTTTGCTGGGGTAGATGCGTTTCAGGTCATTAAGTTGGTTGGGATCAAATTTTTATAAGTTTGTAGTTGGGGTTTTTTGTTGTTGTTGGGTTTTTGTCCTCCCTGAGAGATGTATGGGGTTGTTTCTTTGGGGTTGAGCTGATGCTCTGTTTTGTTTTCTTTCTGTTTTTTTATATTCAATTCACTCTTTACTGAGAAAAAAAAAAAGAAAAAGAAAAGAGTTCATATCCTAAATATAAAAGCAGTGTGTGGCCTAACTGATTTCTTTATGTTAACAAGATTATATTATTATTTGCTTTGAAGGTTTTTTTGGCCTTTAATTTGTGAACAGGTGATGGAGCAGTGTGTGGCGAGATTAGATGTTGCCATGTTCAATGCAATTTTACGTGAGTCAGCTGATGAAATTCCAACGGACCCCGTCTCTGACCCAATAGTGTAAGCTGTGGTTTTTTTTTAGTGTAATGATGGGTTTGTAGTTCTGGATTTGAAGAATAACAACTAATTCATTTAACAACAACTACTAATTGTGTCATATCTTAGACTTAGCATACTACATGCCATATTATGAAAATTTACATGATGCATACTTTTATAACTGGATAAATACAGATAAAAATTTAAATGATGCACTTATTTACAGCAACATTTCTTATTCTACTTCCTCCATGTGCATTTGTTATGAATTTGGTATTGATTACTCTTCCTCCTTTTGGTTCTAATTTGGATTTGCTTTTGCCAATAATATTTTTTTATTGGTTTTATCTGTAGCAATGTGTTTGAATTTTGCTGAAGATTGGAATGCATATGGTTCTTCCAGCAAAAACGCTTCCGCATTTCAATCTTGAAGTATTAGACTGCTTATAAACATACTGCTACCTTCATATTTGTCCATTGATAAGTTGAATGAAGGCTGTGAAAATAGACGTCTATTGTGAGAAGTATGGCATAAAGATTGAAATTACTGATTTCTTATGGCTTTTGGTATTGTTTTGAAACGTGTCATTAAATTTGTTGCACTATTAACTTCAATGCACGGTGATAAAATTGTTTACAGGGTACCTTTGCCGTACAAGTATGTATATATCAATTCCTATTTTATGATTTGTTGGCATTGGTATTATAGGATTTGTTTTCTTATTTTCTAAGTAATGTATAGCCTCATACAAGGGTTTTAAAATAGGGATATTAGGTATGAATTTCAAAAACCCCTTATCCATTATATTTTCATAATGGCTAAACTACCCCTGTTTAGTTAATATTAGTAAAACTATTTAACTAATAGATTAGGCTAATAATAATTTGATACTTAATCAAATCAAATCAAATCAAATCAAAATTTTCTTCTTTTTGGTTTGGTGGGAAGAAAAAGTAGAAGAAATAAAAGAGAATTTTTTGTAATTTTTTTAAAAAACCTTAGATTTTGATTCACTCAACCAGAGTAGTCAAGTATACCTCTAACTTAAACTCTTGGTCTTTTTATGGCTCAAATTTGATGAAATTACGTAAAAAAATATGATTTTTTTTGTGATTCAGGGAACATTACGGATGAGTTTTCTTGTCGAACCAAACCGTAGACAACATTTACGGTTAGGTGTTCATCCTAACCAAACTGTAACCGTACTTTCATGGCGGAAAACCAAATCGTAACAGTTTTACGGTTGGGTTTTCAGCATCGTACCCAACCGTAACTAACAATTACGGTTAGATGTTCATCCTAATCTAACCGTAACCGTATTTTCATGGCGGAACAATCAATCGTAACAGTTTTACGGTTGGATTTTAGCATAGGACCCAACCGTAACGCATTATGTGCATGGGTATTTGTTGCACCAGTTACGGTTGGGTTCGATTTTT
This sequence comes from Papaver californicum, assembly GCA_023531435.1. NCBI lineage: Eukaryota > Viridiplantae > Streptophyta > Magnoliopsida > Ranunculales > Papaveraceae > Papaver > Papaver californicum. The sequence continues at coordinate 3,979,723 of JAJJMC010007942.1, read as the reverse complement.
GATTCCCAACCGTAAACTTGTCATTTTTTCCCTACAGTTTTACGGTTGGGTTTTTGAGTCCCAACCCAACCGTAAATGTTCCTGGACCCTTATTTTTTGTATTTCCTTTCACTCCAAATTTGGGTTTAAAAATCGAATTTTTAAACTTATTCATTTAATTTTACTAGATTTAAAGTAAATAGGGTCATTCAAACAAACAAAAAACCAATCGTAAAGAATCAACACAAAACAAGTTCAACTACACAGGAGAATTTATGTCTGGGAATTGAGTAATGCTTTCATTTTAGGCAAGGCTAGTGTTGATGCAATTTTTAGAATCAACGTAGAGTTAAGAAGAAGGAGGAGGGGTATGTCGATCACCGTGACAAACTCTTTTTTTGCTCGTGCTACAACGAGTACGAGGACCAGCACGACCGCCACCAGTATGAGCACCAACACGACCGCCACGAGTACGAGGACTAGCACGACTGCCACCAGTACGAGCACCAACACGACCGCCACGAGTACGAGCACCACCTTGCACATCCTCAGCTTCATCATGTGTGTCTTCGTCACTAGGTTGCGGCTCTCTTTGGCTAGTATTCTCACCTCTTGTATTGGATCTACTCCTCTTTAAGCTTCGCACCGTCTCATTTTCGTTTGATTCATGAAGGTTCCTCATTTTGTGTTGCAGGTTCTTTTGTTGCTCAACCGTCATCACATCACCTCTACTTATGCATGGAGTCATAGACTCTGCCAATGCAAGTGCTTTCTTTTTCTATTCACATATGAAAACAAATATTGGTTTAGTCTTTAGTAATAAATCTTAAAAACATTAGTAACATAAGTAATTTACGTACCAAGTTAAAATATGCCTTTTTCTAAACATCACTGAGACCATCTCCTTTGTTGTTTCCTTGACCCCTTTAAAGTATTCTTATAGATTCCGGATCAACATTAATCACATTTGGATGACCAAAATTGCGATACCAATCCAAGTAATCTTCTACATCCTATTTTGTGCCCGGAGATGGATTTACCTCCTCCCTTTGGATTTGGTATTCCGGTTTATGGCGGTTGTTCCAAACCCCGACGGAAGGCGTTGGGATGTAGTTGAGCACGATGCTTGGGCCTTCGATCATGGAGCTATTCACAAACAATTTAAAGGATTCGATTGTTACCTTGGTTTGGACATAGCCATATTGGCGGAGAGTTCGACGAGGGTTGCACATCACGAACCCAAACGGATGGTACAAAGGCCCGTTGTAGCCTGCCACGTCCGAGAATTGACGTAAATCTTCTACTACTCCATCATCACTATGTCAATCTTCACATAAGGATCAAACACCACATCTTCTACGGGGAAAGCATCAATTTCACTTCTCTTATTTGCTATCCGTACTTCTTTACGCTTTGACTGTGTACCGGTTAATATGAATTTCTTTCCTGTAGGTCCATTAAAATCAACGCTCCACTCCGTCTTAAGAGCCATGCTCGGAAAGTGATCATAGACCCATGCCTATGAAGATAATAAATATTAATATAAGATAATGCGCAAAAAAAAATTGAAGTTAAACATTGAAATTCCAACAATAAATTACCTGAAGAAGACCAGTATTCCCGGCAATCTCAGTACCTCTAACCCTCGAAGCTTTTCTAAGGTTGGAAAGTAGGTAAGGGAGGGTGGCAGTTCCCCATGAATACTCATGAGTCTTCTGGAGATCCTTCAACCACTGTAGAAAGTGAGCATTGAACCGATTTCCTGAGTTGTCAGCGAAAAAGATGGTACCAAGCATATATAGCAGATACGCCCTGGCTGTTTCATCTATGACGACCCCATTCTTTTCCAATTGCGGGGTTCCTCCAAACTTCTCCCTCAGACTACGCAACAAGATCTTCTTGGTCATACCTAAACCTTTCTTCGAAACTTCACCCGGTTTATCTCCAGCAGCCAGTTTAAACTCTAACTCGGCATATGTCTTTTCCCATCCAAGTGTGTCTTTAACAAGGACACAGAGATCACTCCAAGACATGTTGTTGTCAAAATCTTCATACACGGCTTTTCCTTCAACTTGTAAGTCAAGAATTGACTTGACATCATCCGGGGTTATTGTCATCTCGTCGAATGGGAGATGAAACGTATCGGTTTCAGGCCAATAACGTTCCCTGAAGGCTGTGCAGGTAACACTGTCATATTCCAACATAGAATTGGTAATTCCGGAAGATAACCCTGTACCATTTACGAGAACACGGACGACTTTACATTCTTCAGCTAACGGCCAATGTTGAGCCCTTTGACGAACCAATTTCTTCATGGCCTGTGTATGATCCTACAAAGAATAAAAACAATCTTTTTAAATCAAAATTGTACCAACAAGTTATAACTTGAAGTTAAACAAATAGAAATTTAAAAAAAGAAAAGAAGTTTTTAGATTAATACCCTAGTATCAGCAACTTTGGCAGCCCATGAATGCGGATAACCAAATAATATTGCAGACCTGTCTGAGGCCTCACCCCAAAGCCTTCCATTCTTCTTCTTAGGCAACAACACGTCTTTGCCTTTGGGAATATGCTTGCCTTTCGGTGAAGTTTTCTTCCTTGGATTTCTTTCCTTCACTTGAGGTTGAGGCGAAGCAACAACAATTTCTTTACCTTTTCCTTGATCGACAAATTTTTCTTCGTCCGTCTCTTTTTCATCACATTCTTCCTCTTGTGGTGTTTCTCTAATCACAAGCGCACCTCCACTCACCACCGGTAGATCTTCGAAGTCTTCGAAAGCATAGGATTCATCTTGAGGTAGTACTTCTTGTCTAGAGCTACCACCCCCTACCTCAAAATTCTTCTTCTTCTCATTGTTCTTTCTTAAGCCTCTATTATCTACCCCTAAATGAACTTCGTGGCGAGGGGTGGGAGTTTGATCAATCGGTGTTAAATTATTACTCCTCTTGTTCTTGGGTTTTGCCCTATCCATATTCCTACAACATACAATCAATACAAATTGAAAGCACAAGTTAGATAATTTCCAAACAATTCAACACAAATAACCAAAAATTTAAAAATTCAGAATTCTTTAGTGTTGGGTTACACATATGAAACACAACCGTAAACAAATGTACGGTTGGTTTTGGCTTAAAAACCAACCGTAAACATGTTTACGGTTGGTAAATGACATTCAAACCCAACCGTAAATAATCATCAATAAAAAGTTGAACTACCTAAGAGATTTTACGGCTAGGAATTGACAATCGAACCCAACCGTAATAATCACCAAAACAAAAATTGAGCTATCCAGGAGAATTTACGGTTGAGAATTGACAATCGAACCCAACCGTAAATAATCATAAAAAAAACTAAACTATCCAGAAGAATTTACGGTTGGGAATTGACAATCGAAACGAACCGTATATAATCATCAAAAAAATTTGAACTATCCAGGATAATTTACGGTTGGGAATTGACTATCGAACCCAACCGTACATACCATTTTTTGTTTTACTGCAAAATAGTTTACGGTTGGGTTCAGAATCGAACCCAACCGTAAACTTTCATCTTCATCTCCTTTATCCCGATTTACGGTTGGGTTTGGAAATAACCTAAACGTAAAATTTAGAAAAAACCAGTTGCGGTTGGATTCCCAACCGTAAGTTCTTGAGAACTTATAGTTACGGTTGGTATTTGAACAGAACCCAACCGTAAATGTTTCTGGAAACCTAATTTTTTTTCTTTGAAATCAATCATTCTAACACATTACGATCACAAAAATGAGAAAAATAAGATGGTTTACTGTAGAATCATACCTCATATACACCATTGGTTGTGGTTGGGGAGTTTGATTTCCTTTACCACCGGTATGTTCTTCAATTTCTTGATGAGTTCGTTTTTCTTCGTTTGATTGATTTTGATTCAAATCACTGCTACCTTCTATACCTTTAGTAGAATTTGTCATCTTTATTATAGTGTTTGATTGACGATTATAAATTTTTGAATCGACGATTAATCGAAGACGATGAATTTGATGGAGAAGAAAATGGGGAGAAGGAGAGTTGAAGAGAAGCATATTTACGATTGGGAAGAAGAAGAGTTTCTTGTTTAGGTTTTAATAGGTTTTTTGTTTAGGTTATAGAGTAAAGGGTAATATAGGTATTTTTTATTATCATAGGGTATCCCTTATCCAATATTTGGGTTAGACTTCAACCATGAAAAAACCCTTTTTTAGAATGAAAATCCCCTATATAAAGCTTCTATAAATATGCCATATTAGTTAATGAAATAATCAGAAAATTATTAAGAAAATTGTTAATGTTTGGTTTTTGATTCTTCAAATCATAAGCTTTTGAGCTTCTTTTTGGTGGTCATTGATAAGAAATTAATCGTTTCTTATCAGCTTGCCTTTGCAATACTTCTTGAAGCTCATGCAAAGATACCCCATGTTTCTGGAATTAGAGTTTGTACATTAACATTTGTATATTAATATATTAAAATTTAGCTTAAAAGATGTCTTTTTGAGTTACTTCTGGTGTTGTGATAACATGGTAAGTATGGAATTAGGATCTATGAAGGCCATAACGGAATTGTGTGGAAACTTTGTAATAAACTCAAGACGTTAGATTTGAACTATAAAAGTCACATCCCCTAATGGACAAGTATTAACGATGACTACATCATTTTGAATTGGATAATCTATTTTTCAATTGATTTCAAAATGACAGTTGGAATACATTGAAAGGGAAAATAGATGCAGGTCATTAGAATGGATTTAGTCTGAGAAGATTTATATGCAATTTGGGTGATTCTAATTTGATTAAATTCATCTAAACTGAAAGTCCTTTGGCTACTTTTCAATGTGTGGGACTAAGTGACATGAGTATTTATATGTACCGGACATATATATTTCCCTGCAACTTTAAGTTCTACCAACACACTTATATATATAAAAGGAAGTATTTATTTTTGAATTTACTATTTTTAAAACATATTATTACTTTTGGCACTTTAATGCCAAAATTTATAAAACAAAAAATTTAGTTGTGTAAATCTTGAATTAAATGGATTTTATTGTAATTATTAATCCATTTTAATTTTTAATTTAAGTTTGCTTTTTGTTTTTCATGTTGAGTTAGACCAAACCTAAACAATTTATAAGAAATTAGGTCCTTTGTAATTCTCATGCCTTGATGGTTCAATATGAAAAATTATGATTTGATCAACTAACAATGTTTAATTTTTTCCAGGTTGGCTATAATTCGAATAAAATTTTGGCTATAACAATAAACAAGGATTTGGTTGATGCTTTTAGTTGCCATCGTCAAGGGTGTATAGAGTAGACACATCTAGAATTGATATTCCATTATGGTTTAAAATTTTCTAACACAATTTTTTTTGATAACTTAAAAATTTTATTCATACTTTCGCCATGTGCAAATCTTTTAAAACTATGCTATAACATACTTTGATTACTAGAGGGTATCGAACATTCGTATCCATTAAAAATAAACGGACTAATCAGGATTTTTTTAATTTAATTTCTAACGCATCTAGACAACGGATTCAGGGTGAAGCCCCGCCAAACCAAATTGACAATTCCTACAGGACCCGGTACATAGAACCATTTAAGAAAGACCCGTCAAATAAGAGAAAGTAAGAGAATATAAAGAGCAACGATGATATGCCACCGTTGATCGTGTGATGTAATTTTTATAATGTTACCGCAAGAGCACGACTGTCGATGAGATAGTATGCAAACACGGGTTGTTCCACAGGGATTTAGAAATTGCAAATTCTAACCTTTAATTAAATGATGTGCTAATGACAAAATATTGTTTGTTGATTTTATTCTAAAACTCTAAAAATGCTTAAAATACTAAAGTTGATTGACAAATAAAAGAAAACCTAGGATGTTGAGATTTCGTCACAATTATGCTTACTAGATGTTTACAACCATTTTCTATATTCTCAAAATAATACTCAAAACGATTTCGGACAAAACGTTACGTTTTGGAAGATATGGAATATTAATCTAATTATTTTTCTAAAAAGATTAACAATTTATTTCACTATAGAATGCTATTCTCTATCAAGAACTAATAAATCAATTATTTAAGCACAAAAGGACACATGAAGAAATTATTAGCAATATTTATCAAGAAATACGGCCAAGAGAAATTGTTATAGAAAATAATTAATACATGCTAGAAAACACAATAAGACTTCATCTCTAATCCTAGGTGAGGGTTCTAGATACTCATGACAAAAAGAATGGAAAAAACTAGAGAAAAACCATTTTGTTGACAATTTTAATAGAAATTACAATAAAGAAAAGACCAGAGGTGTTGCAAAATGAATAAAATCTTTTATGGATTTTACGACTGCTTATATTGCAGTTGGATGAAGCACAAATCTTACTGTAGTAAAGCCAAATTCCGTCGCAGGTACTATTCAAGAAACTGTTGCTAAAACCTTTGAATAGAAGAGTATAAATCACGGTTTTTGACAACAATTCATATCTTTAGCAACGATTTATTCAACCTAACTTTTATGCAACAGTTTCTTCAATGTTTTAGTAACATTTTCTTCATCTTCTTCACGAGCAGTTTTATTATTTTTTTCTGAATTTTTTTTCTTTGTGTTCCTGGCAGCAGCCAGCCTTCCCTTTTTACTTCACTCGACCTCCTTTATATACCAGAGCATCAATACTCGTCCCAAATCCTCCAAATCCCCGAGAATAATTTTTCATCAATGAGAATCATATCCCGGGTTATTTTCTTTCTCTCGGTGATGTTGATCTTGATTTTTCTTCTATAAATAAACTCGGTTTTAAAACCCCAACTGATTGCCTTGATTTTGATTTTCCTTCTAAAAATATCCTTGACTTATTCATAATGAAAATATTCTCTTTTGCATCACCTAGAATAATTCTCAACTTTGTTTCCAAAACGTGTACAATCCTATTAATAAGGCTAGAAAATATTCCAGCCTTGAAAATCCTTGAAACTAGCTCAAAAATAATAAATTCAAATCGCATAGTTTGAGTTAAAAAATTCCCGCCAAAAGTAAAATTTAAAAAGGAAAAGATGGGTGTTTTCATCCAAGATGTGGGTGCCTTTAGCAATTCTTGGGGTGCCTTTATAACTTTTAAAGCCAAATTTTCTGCACAAGTTTATTCTTCCAAAAATCCCTTCAAACACAATAAAATGACAGTATTAATACAAAAAGTGAGTAATAACAATATAAATATGAGATTTAATAAGACACAAAATCGTGTCTATCAAATACCCCCAAACTTATTATTTGCTAGTCCTCGAGAAAATCTAATCTACAAAATAAAAATCCTAACTCACTGTCGCAGGCATCGCGATTGCACTTTGCATGTGCAACAAGCCTTTAAACCCATAGGTGTCCCTATCGGACGAGTTGTAGTCTCGTGAGGGTTTACAAGTGATATAGCCACAAAACCTTTTACTCCAAATCCTAGCTACTTGTGAACGATTGAACTTTGATAGTGGTCCATTGTACGACTTTCTGAGTAGCGCTTTGTTTTCTTATATATGAATTTTAGTACGCTTGACTGAAAACTCGTGTACAACAATTGGATTCAAAACAGGGTAACTCCTCCCGTAGCCAAAGAATTTTGTATCCAACTAAATAGCATGGTTAGTGTCATCCTGAATTGTTCCAAGTTTCTAGATTTTAGAGTTTTTGGTACAACTAACTTTTAAAAAAATTTCTCCCTTACCCCCAAACTTAAATTGAACATAGTCCTCGATGTTCTAAAGATAAATTAATGAAAGCATGAACAAAGATTAATGATGATCAAAGTAAAAGGGATAAGGAAGGATATTACCATCACCGTGTACCAAAAGCATATGGGTTTCCTCCCATAGAGCGCTAAGTTTAAAGTCTTCAGCAAGACCAAGAAAGGATTAGTCACAATTTACGGATCATACAACAGTAATCGAAATAATTGCAGATCCTTGAAGTTAATTGAATTTGACTTATACATTTGACCACAATGGAATACATGAAAGTGGTGGTCATTCTTATAAAAATGTGCTAATTCAGATTCCCTAAAATAATTAGGTTTAGTTTCAAAGTTTAAAAATTGACACATTTGAAGTATAGATGTTCCCACATTTGGTAAATACAATTTTGGTGGGACAACAAAGTCAATTCTGGTATCTTGACCTGGGTAAACCATATCAACATGATGATGGATTTATAATACCTGAATTTAATTTTGGACACAATCAGGTTCAGGAAAATGTGTATGAAGATAATCACATAAACTAGTAGAGGCACAAACGTCAAGTCCCAAGTGAGGGACTATCCTAAGAGTCAAAGGATTACCGCGGGGAGAATAATATTCACCCCCAAGCCTAGAGTGATCGATATCCATGGATAAAATAGTCATAATTTCCTTAATTTCTGAATTATCAGATTTAGGAAAATGGTCAATTATTTTATCTAGGTTATCATCAGGTGGGGTACCTTCAGTAACAATTAAATTCTATATGAGTCTATCATATTCATTTGAGATTATTGTACCTGAATTGTTGGACTTTAAAACACTAGTCTCTGGTTAAACTCGTTCCTCTAAACCATCATCGTCTTCATAATAACAAGAAAATATTTCGCCGTCTATAATAATGGTATCTCTAGTCACATCCTTTTCCTCTTGAATAGGTAAATAATAATCAACATTATTAGGATTGAAACTAGAAATATCATTATTATCATTAAGCAACATTTGCTGTAAAAATTTCCTGGTCATTATGACTATGGATTTCAAATTCTTCATCAATATTATTGTAACACCCACAATTTTTACATGAAGCTTACTCAAGGACGCGTCATACCCTGGGTTGAAGCTTCACCCTAAGCTTATAAAGCTCTCTTAGGATTGCATCATGGTGTTGATGCCTTGACCCCGAAATATAGTGTTAAGGCCCTATTACGCGTGATGCATATTTGAGGAGGTATCATATTGCTACTGCACTATTATGCCATGATGCATGATTGAGAATGCATCACCAAGCCAAAGCTGCGTAAGTGAGAGCATCGTGCTAATGCTCTATTATGCCGTGATGCATGATTCAATGCATCACTGAGTCGAAGTCGCGTAAGTGAGAGCATTATAGTGCTAATGCACTATTATGC
>JAJJMC010007942.1:3945443-3965245 GCA_023531435.1 Papaver californicum | reverse complement strand
AGTTTACTTAGTTTAATTTAGCTTATTAAAACAACTTGAAAACCCCTTTGTTTACTTATTTACGTGACTGAAAACACGCATAATTGCTGCCTCCTTGTGGGAACGAACTTGTTCTTATCCTTATACTTCATTCTATTTTAGAGAGTAAGAACTCGATTATTTTGGTTGATTACGACACGACCAGAACCCAGTGCTTAGTCGAAGCTGAATTGATAAGGTAAAAAATTAGGCTTGAAATGGCCTATGTGCTAGTCCAAGGCATGAGTTAGGCCTAGACAATGATCATGTTTATGTGATTCTTGACAAAGGCATTTACCATAGGCCTTAATGGCCTTGCACCCTTAGCAGAACAAGGGTAAGGTGGAACGGTATAAACGTAGCTTGAATGATGTGGGAACTAAGTTTTGAGTATAATGCTTACAAGGCATGCTTGGGAAGGCAAATATACCTGCATACGCAGTGACAAGTTAAGCTTTAAGGTCCGTTTACTCTCTTTTAATCGCACATCGCGGAGTTCTAGCCTGCCCAGCGCAACGCGCCAGGAGGCGTAATTTTCCGGTCCGTGACAATTATCCTCATCATCATAATAATATTAAGATGGTTGAACCTTATCTAAACTATTAATGCTTTCAATTCTAACTTCCCCCTCTAGATTAGGTAAATACTCATCATTATTATCAAAGGTAAAATTAGAAACATAATTAAGTTCATTTTGAGCAATATTAATATTTGACCGTTCATCTTTAATTTCTCCAAAGGTATCATAAATTTGTTCCTGCACTATTTCTCTTTCACATGACTTTTCAGTAAACTGCTTAAAAGACTCACTAATCATTATTTGAAATTCGCGCGAAGTTTCAATAAATTTCTTAAGCGTTGTTCATGATATTGCTCGTTTACCCGTTCGTACGACTGGTGAGCGTGCGAATAGTAATTGGGATCACTATGGTATGAACCATAACCTCCATAGGGTTGGTAGTGGTCCCAATTACTATCCACTCTATGGTCATAGTACGGGTAATGTCCATTTTCGAATTCAAGTCGATATTTATTGTATTGGTCATCATAATACCAGTTCGACATTTTTTTTTGTGCACGTGCAAATACAGGGTCAACTACAATTAGGTAGGCTCAGGTTACCTTGGAAAAATATACCTACATTCAAAGACTGGTCAAAGGTATAAGGCTAAGGCTTGTGGAATTTCGACTGATAACGCCCAGAAGGTTCAGTGTAGTATTCCACGTGTTTTCCTAAAATTCAGTAACAGACGATGCAAATGATGTGTGTGTACTTTTTTTTTATATATCCAAAATAAAATAAATAAATAAAATAATAAAACTAAAGATTTAACTAAGAATATAAAAAATAATAAATCCTAATTTACTTATTTACAAAATAAAAATCTGAAGAAAAAAAAAACGAAATAAAAGTTGGGTTATATTACTTACCTTTTTTGGTAGGAAACTTCTACATTAAATGTAGAATATTTCATGCACAATAAAAATAAGGAAAATACCCAAGTAAAATCTAAAATAAAAATAAAAATAAAATAAAGAAAATCCTAAACTAATTAACGCAAAATTAAAGTAAATTTTAAAATCACAATTTCTAAATCCCCGGCAGCGGCGCCAAAAACTTGATGTGATTTTTATAATGTTACCGCAAGAGTACGGCTGTCGATGAGATAGTATACGGGTCGTTCCACAGGGATTTAGAAATAGCAAATTCTAACCTTTCATTAAATAATATATTAATGACAAAATATAATTTGTTGATTTTACTCTAAAACTCTAAAAATGCTTAAAATATTAAAGTCGATTGACAAATAAAAGAAAACTAGGATGTTGAGATTCCATCACAATTATCTTTACTAGATGTTTACAACCATTTTCTATAATTTTCTCAATATAATACTCAAAACGATTTCGAAAAAAAATGTTACGTTTTGGAAGATATGAAATTTTAATCTAATTACTTTTCTCAAAAGATTAATAATTTAATTCACTATAGAATGCTATTCTCTACCAAGAATTAATAAATCAATTATTTAAGCATAAAAGGACACATGAAGAAATTATTAGCAATTTTAATCAAGAAATAGGGCCAAGAGAAATTGTTAAAGAAAATAATTAAAAGATGCTAGCAAACACCATAGGACTTTATCTCTAATCCTAGATGAGGGTTCTAGCTACTCATGAAAAAAAGAATGGAAGAAACTAGAGACGAAACAATTTCTTTGACAATTTTAATAGAAATTACAATAAAGAACTGACCAAAGGTGTCGCAAAATGAATAAAATCTTTTAATGATTTTACGACTGCTTATGTTGCAGTTGAATAAAGCACATATCTTTAGTGTATTGAAGCCCCATTCTATCACATGTACTATTCAAGAAACTGTTGCTAAAACCGTTGAATACAATAGTATAGATCATGGTTTTAACCACAATTCCTATCTTTAGCAACAATTTATTCAACCTAACTTTTCTGCAACGGTTTCTTCAATGTTTTCGTAACAGTTTCTTCATCTTCTTCACGAGCAGTTTTATTATTTTCTTCTAAATTTTTTTTCTTTGTGTTCCTGGCAGCATCCAGCCTTCCTTTTTTGCTTCACTCGACCTCCTTTATATACTAGAGCATCAATACTTGTCCCAAATCTTCCAAATCCTCGAGAATAATTTTTCATCAATGAGAATCATATCTCGGTTTATTTTCTTTCTCTCGGTGATGTTGATCTTGATTTTCCTTCTATAAATAAACTCGGTTTTAAAACCCAACTGATTGCGTTGATCCTGTTACCATATTCAGCACTCGAGAGAAATATCCTTGACTTATTCATAATAAAAATAGTCTCTTTTGCATCACTAAGAATAATTCTCAACTCTGTTTTAGTGAGACCGAAATTCTTGCGAGATTCTTTTGGTTTTCACGTTTCCAAAACGTGTGCAATCCTATTAATAAGGCTAGAAAATATTTTTGCCTTGAAAATCCTTGAAACTAGCTCAAAAATAACCAAACCAAATCACACAGTTTGAGTTGAAAAATTCCTCCAAAGGTCAAATTTGAAAAGGAAGAGATGGGTGTTTTCATCCAAGGTGTGGGTGCCTTTATACTTTTAAACCAAATTTTCTGCACAAGTTTATTCTTCAAAAAAATCCCTACAAACACAATAAAATGAAAATATTAATACAAAAAGTGAGTAATAACAATATAAATATGAGATTAAATAAGACACAAAATCATGTCTATCATCGTGTTGGATGAACATGAAGTAGACGGGGTTATATATCTTGCCATGCCACCGTAGTCGGGATTGATTGAGATGGCATTGAAGTATTAACTTTTGAATAGAGATTATAGCTAAAGGAAGTGTTTATCTTGAACGCATTACTTTTGAAACATATTATTATCCTCTGAAAAATTAGTGTCAAACTTTATATAACCAAAAACTAAGTCGTGAAAATTTTTAGTTACATAGGTTTCATTGTAATTGTTGATTTATTGGATGGTAATTTTTCAATTGCAAATTGGAGCCCTCTCTTGGTACAGGTGCGAGGCAAAACTTTGTTTCAATGCGCAGGTACCTAAGGAAAAAACATGTACGCTCTGAGTAGTATTTATGCGTGTTTTTTTTTCTCACGTCAATTTGGATCAGACCTAGACATTTTACAATAAATTATATGTTTTATAATTTTCATGCCTTAGTAGTTTAGTATGAGTGGTGTCTTCATGAATAGGCAGGTGATTGATGATCTAGCAACGTTTGAAAATCTTTTCCATCTTGACTACAGTTCGAATTTTTTTTTGAATATAACAATATATAAAAACTTGGATTTTCAAAGGGTATCAAAATTTTAATGCTTTTATTTGCCATTATCAAAGGTGTACGGAGTAGAAATATGTATCCATAATTGGTATTCCATTGTGGTTTAAGCATTTTTAAATTCTTTGGTAGACAACTTAAAATTCCATTCATACTTTCGCGAATCTTTTTAAACTATGCATATACCGTAGTTGATTTATTAAAGGATACCAAATTTTCTTACTCATTAAAAATAATCATACTAATTAAGAATTTTTGAAGATGTCCTGATGCATCTAAAAAACGGATATAAATATAATTGGAGAACAATCAATATATCCATACAAATCGCAAGGACAAGATCCCTACAAAAACCAAATAACTTATGAAGTATTTGTTCCTGATAGAGAAGCACTCCAGACACCTACTAAGAAAGACTTGGTGTTTTAGGTTAAAAACAAATGTACGGTAGAATCATACTTTCAACTAGGTTTGAGAGATCAAGCTCGAACAGGACGAGTCTAATCAAGGAAATGGTTGTTCACATCCTGCTTCGATTACAAAGATGGAAAGGATTTGGGTAGGTTTTAGGGAAAGTAAGCAAAGAAGGTTGAGAAATATCAGTAGTGTGTGAAGAAGAAAGGATTATGAGAGGAATCACTTAATTTTGTATGTTTTTGTTTCTTCAGACTGATTGTGTTGTCAATTCTGTGTTATTTCGAATATATGAGAATCATCTATTTATAGTTTAAAGAGGACACACACTGATTTCTCGTAATTCATGGAAGTTAGGGAGAGGTGGAGAAGTGATGATTGTTGAGATCGTAGTGGGGTGGTTCCCAAAAAAGGTAGGGAAGACCTATCTGACCACTACTCTTCATCCTCTCAACTTCTCTGTAACCGCCCACTTCTTGTTACCTTCTTGTTCATGGTTTTTTTTTACCATGGACGATGCCGTAGACCGCCATACGAATACCTTAATGAGAATCCACTCATGTTGTATTTGATATCTCATGGAAATAGTGGAGTCATAAGCCACTATGGTTTTGATTAAGTCATGTCAAGTCAAATGACTTGCTAAGTCAGTGAGACAAGTTGTATGACTCACTGGATTGATAATATGACTGATTAGTGTCGAGTATGGGAAGGTCAGTGACCATGTACTTACTCAGAAATAACATGGCATATTTAGTGGCTAAGTATTAGCTCATAAGCGACTTATTGTAAGCTTGAGAGGCATCTGAGGCCAAATATTGTAGAGGGATCCTTAAGAAAAGATACCAATTAGAATTCAATACAAGACTTGATGTTTGACTCATATTGAGAAGGAAGGCATATTTCTTAGTAGAGTAGCTAGCAAAGCTAACACTAGCTACTTTGTACAAATAAGAATGTGCTAACTCTTTTAATGTAAAAGGCTAATGTTCTAACGTCTCAGGAGTAAGACCAATATGCATAAATTCTAGTAAATATTAATTGTACTAGGGCTAGGAAACTAGTATCAAGAAGGTTTGAAGTTAGCACTTCAATTGTATAGTTAGCACTACGGTATTAGTGTCAACGCATTTGTGACTAAGTCGCTAAGCATGACCATCCTAAGCTGAGGGCGCTAATGAGTTGAGACACGGTGGCTAGCAAGGACAATCTAGGGACGCCTTGGAGCCTTGGCGCATTAGTGCTATGACGTGCTCGAGCTGTGGTAGGGACGTGCTCGAGCTGGTCGCACTTGAAAAGGCTAGGACACGCTCGATCAAGGATGGGACGTGTTCGAAGCTTGGAGATGCGCTGGGCCTCAAGGCAAGATGCGCTCGAGCAAGGCTAAGACATGCTCGAAGTTTAGGGACGCATCAAGCTATAGTTAGCGCTTTTGGCACTATAATTATGGTTAGCACTTTTAGTGCTAGGGTTGAGGTGACAAGGTGATGATGCATTGGCTAAGGCCTTATTAGGCTAAAATGTTCTATCTAAGAGCATTTTAGGTTAGTTAGCACTTCTCAGGTACTAGGGTTTCGCGCCAGAAAGTTAGCGCTTTTAGCACAAATGTGGCTAACTGGTGCCAATGTTTTGCAAATCCAAATAAATAGTGCTAACTTGGTGCTGATATGAGAAAAGTCTAGGGTTAGCCTAATTCAGAGGTTCAATGCGTCTTTTATGATACTGCTTCTTGATTGTGGCGCATCCGAGATGAGTGGCGCATTATTTACGACTTATATTTAAGCAAAGTGATAAAGTAGCATATTTGGGATCGAAGGAGAAATTAGAGGAGCATTCATTGCGAATGAATCTTTAAGCTATAATATATTTCAGGGTTTAAGCATTAGCTATTCCTGAGTTTAATGGATGTGTTTTAGAACATCGATGCACGTTCGAGACAAGTTCAAGGAATTCAACCGTGGAATTTATACGACTTAAAACTAGTTCGATATGGCATAAATATTATGAGTGTTGAGGAGGTTACAAGGCCAATTTTATAACGTTTTGAGAGAATTGTACTCTTAATTCGCTTGCAGATTATAAGTAGAAACACATCATTCTTTACTAAGCATATGCGCATATATATTATTGTTGTTTAGCAGAGGGCAATTTTATAATTCTAGCCCTTGTCAAAAACTCACCATCTACATTAAGTCCACTTCTTAGTGAGGAACAATAATGTTTCTCAGCAAGCACTAGATTGTGACAATATGCTTTCAATAATCATATATGTATGGCTCAAATTTTAAGAGTAGAGAAAGATATACTTAGCTTCTGGGATATCAAGATGTGCACCTCTTAGCGTAAAATTTGGTTGTGGATGGTAATGGCCCTTGTCCCTGCTTAAAATATTGATTTCTATGAGAGGGAGAATCCAAAGTCGGCGCGGATAAGAGGAAGGTAATATCTGCGCTACTTTTTCTCTCTTTTCTTTTGTTTCCTAATTGGACAAGGACTCTTCATGTTGGCATTTACATATATGCATCTTTCCCCTTGTTTTTATATCACCGTGACTTCTTATTTTCTTCTTCTTTTGTTTGTAGTACAAGATGTTGGTGGTGGCAACTGGAAGGCATCGCTGGATGGAAATAAGGTAAGCACACACATTTTTTTTTAATGACAATCTCTTTTTCCAATAAACCTAGTGTAACACCCGCAATTTTTGCATGATGCTTACTCAGGGACGCGTAACGACCTGGGATGAAGCTTCACCCTAAGATTATAAAGCTCACTTATGATTGCATCAGGGTGTGGATTCCTTGACCTCGTACTATTATGCCATGATGCATGATTGAGAATGCATCACTGAACCAATGTTGCGTACCCGAGAATGCATCATAGTGCTAATGCACTATTATACCGTCATCAGTATTGAGAATGCATCACTGAACCAATGGTACGTACCCGAGAATGCATCATAGTGCTAATGCACTATTAAGCCGTGATGCATGATTGAGAATGTATCACTGAACCAACGCCTGCGTACACGAGAATGCATCATAGTGCTAATGCACTATTATGCCGTGATGCATGATTAAGAATGCATCACTGAACCAACGATGCATATCCGAGAATGCATCATAGTGCTAATGCACTATTATGCCGTGATCCATGATTGAGAATGTATCACTGAACCAACGTTGCGTACCTGAGAATGTATTATACTAATGCACTATCAATCCATGATGCATGATTGAGAATGCATCACTGAACCAATGTTGCATACCCGAGAATGAATCATAGTGCTAATTCACTATTATGCCGTGATGCACGATTGAGAATGAATCACTGAACCAATGTTCCGTACCCGAAAATACATCATAGTGCTAATGCACTATTATGCCGTGATGCATGATTGAAAATGCATCACTGAATCAACGGTGCATATCCGAGAATGCATCATAGTTCTAATGCACTATTATACCGTGATGCATGATTGAGAATGCATCACTGAACCAATGTTGTATAGCCGAGAACGCATCATAGTGCTAATCACTATAATGCCGTGATTCATGATTGATAAGGCATCACTGAACCAATGTTATCTACCCGAAAATGCATCATAGTGCTAATGCACTATTATTCCGTGATGCATGATTGAGAATGCATCACTGAACCAATGTTGCATATCCGAGAATGCATCATAGTGCTAATTCACTATTATGCCGTGATGCATGATTGAGAATGCATCACTGAACCAACGTTGTATATCCGAGAATGCATCATAGTGCTAATGCACTATTATGCCATGATGCATGATTGAGAATGCATCCCGTAACCAATGATGTGTACCCGAGAATGCATCATAGTGCTAATGCACTATTATGCCGTGATGCATAATTAAGAATGCATCACTGAACCAATGTTGCGTACCCGAGAATGCATCATAGGACTAATGAACTATTATGCCATGATGCATGACTAAGAACGCATCACTAAACCAACGCGGCATATCCGAGAATGCATCATAGTGCTAATTCACTATTATGCCGTGATGCATGATTAAGAATGCATCACTGAACCAATGTTGCGTACCCGAGAATGCATCATAGTGCTAATGCACTATTATGCCGTGATGCATGATTGAAAATGTATCACTGAACCAATGCTGCATACCCGAGAATGCATCATAGTGCTCATGCACTATTACGCCGTGATGCATGATAGAGAATGCATCACTGAACCAATGTTGCATACCCGAGAATGCATCATAGTGCTAATACACTATTATGCCGTGAGCATGATTGAGAATGCATTATTGAACCAATATTGCATACCCGAGAATGCATCATAGTGCTAATGCACCATTGTGCCGTGATTCATGATTGAGAATGCATCACTGAACCAATGTTGTATGCCCAAGAATACATCATAATGCTAATGCACTATTATAACGTGATGTATGATTGAGAATGCATCACTGAACTAATGATGCGTACCCGAGAATGCATTATAGTACTAATGTACTATTATGCCGTGACGATGATTGAGATTGTATCACTGAACCAATTTTGCGTACCCGAAAATGCATCATAGTGCTAATGACTATTATGCCGTGATGCATGATTGAGAATGCATCACTGAACCAATGATGTGTACCCGAGAATGCATCATAGTGCTAATGCACTATTATACCGTGATACATGATTGAGAATGCATCACTGAACCAATGCTGCGTACCCGAGAATGCATCATAGTGCTAATACACTATTATTCCCTTGATGCATGATTGAGAATTCATCACTGAACCAATAATGCGTACCCGAGAATGCATTATAGTGCTAATGTACTATTATGTCGTGATGCATGATTGTGAATGCATCACTGAACCAATGATGCATACCCGAGAATGTATCATGGTGCTAATGCACTATTATGCCATGATGCATGATTGAGAATGCATCACTGCACAAATGTTGCGTACCCGAGAATGCATTATAGTGCTAATGTACTATTATGCCGTGATGCATGATTGAGAATTTATCACTGAACCACTGTTGCGTATTCGCGAGTGCATCATAGTACTAATGCACTATTATGCCGTGATGCATGATTGAGAATGCATCACTGAACCAACATTGCATACCCGAGAATGCATTATAGTTCTAATACACTATTATGCCGTGATGCATGCCCGAGAATGCATCACTAGAAAGTGTAGTAGATGAACGACATATATCCTCCTTATATCCACCTTTATAAATGCAAATAAAACATATATAGGGAGGAGGTGTTGGTTGGAAATCGATGATGCTTAGCTATGCTAACCAGGAAGCGAAATAGCCTTAGCTATGTAACCAGATGGCGGTTTAGCTTTGCTATGCTAACCAGTTAGCGGATTTTCCTAGAGGCACCAACCAGTTAGCGGATTTTCCTAGAGGCGTCAACCGGTTAGAGGATTTTCATATAGGAGCTAACCAGTTGGCGTTTTCGCCTAAAGTGCAGTCGATGGATGCCACTTCCCTTTCTTTTATGTATTTGTAAATATGCGAATAAAACATATATAGGGAGGGAGCTTTGCTTGAATGTGCATGAGTGGTAATGCACATATATATGTGATGTGTCCTATACGTTAGAGCATACTTGATGCTTAAGCATCAATATGCTTGTAGCTCATTCGATAAAGCTTTAATGTGCAGGAGCGGTAATGTACATATATATTCAATGTGGCCTATACGTTGGAGCATACTTGATGCTTAAGCATCAATATGCTTGTAACTTATTCGATAAAGCCTGAATATGCACGAACTGTAATCAACATATATATACGATGTGGCCTATACGTTGGAGCATATTTGATGCTTATGCATCAATATGCTTGTAACTTATTCGATAAAGCTTGAATGTGTACGAGTGGTAATGCACATATATATGCGATGTGGCCTATATGTTGGAGCATACTTGATGCTTAAGCATCAATATGCCTGTAGCTTAACCGATAAAGCTTGAAAGTGCATGAGAGGTAATGCACATATATATATAGGCGATGTGACCTATACGTAGAAACATACTTGATGCTAAGCATCAATATGTTTGTAGCTTATCCCATAAAGGTTGAATTATGCGAAAGCATTATTCAATCGTGTTGCGTACTCGAGAACGCATATTTGCGTAGTAAATATCAATATTTATGCACAAGCTAGTACATACATTGAAAAAGTCCTTCGGCCTATACGGTCTAAGCTTTGCTTGGCCTTTGGCCTTGCGATGAAGTTGGAATTGATGTTGACTTTGCCTTAATAGACTTAAGTTGCTTGTTCCTTTCGAATTGACACTTTTCATGAACTATGGTCATGCTTGATCCTTTTAAGATACGAGTTGGGTACGTAGGAGGCCACAATGCAATGCATTGAGGTACATCATCTCATCACTCATATCATCTAAGTTTGGAGATGTTTGCGACGCTTTGGTAACTCATATCATCTGGCTCGGTAATGTTATAAAAGCGATGATTGTTACCGCACTTGATGGGGTAGTTTCATTCTATTTGATGGATGGTCATACTTCCTATCAAGCCATACGGTAGGAACAGAATATGCCTGGTTGCTGCACCATTGGAAAAAGCAAGACCAGTACATACTCCAGCGCATGATCAAAACAAAACTGATGAAGCGAAAAATTAGGCTTGAAATGTCCTAGATGCTGGTCCAAGGCATGATTTAGGCCTGGACAATGATCGTAATTATGTGATGCTTTCCAAAGGCATTCACCATTGGCTTTAATGGTCATGTACCCTTTGTAGAATAAGCATGAGTTGGAACGGTATGGAAACTACGTTTCAAGTATCATGCTTGCAAAGCCTGCTTGGAAAGGAAAATATACCTGCATATGACAACGAGAAATTAAGCTTTAAGGTACGGTTACTATTTTATGTTTGGTCTGCCCAGCTCATAGCGTCGGAGGAGGAATTTCCCGGGTCCGTGACAACTAGGGTTTCCAAATTTTTCTCACATATCCTACGTATATATATATATATCTTGATGATATTGAGAATATTATTCCATCAAAACCCTAGTTTCACCATTGTTCTTGAGCGAAATAATTTTTTCTTCTTGGAAGCAGCAAGAAGAATACCAGTAAGTTTAATCCGTCGATTAATAGACCAAAACCTTAGATAAATTTTCTTTTCTTTCTTGCTGAAGTATTACTTTTATTTTATGTTTTATGTAGATCATGGAAATTACTGATCGAAACTATAGTTCTGATCCCTCAATCAAGAAACTAGGTTGTTGAAGCAAGAGGATAAAGGTGGCTTCTCCCCAAGAAGTACAGTTGAAAATCAGTCGTTCTTTGAGTAAAGTCACAAAACTCGTTTGAGGCATGCCTCTTGATCATTTAAAGGAAACTCGCCAATATGCTCTAGATATCTGTTTTGCGATTAATGCTAAAGAAGAAGCAAGACGCATAGAAGAATTGGAAAAAAAGAGTTGATGATGAGAAACTGATAACTTTTATGGAGTTGTGAGAAGAGAGAAAAATGAACAGATGGAGCGAGGTGTTCGTCCTTATGGTGTGTGGCTCCTGATTCTGATGCGGATGAGTATCCCTCTGAGGAGAATCGTGAAGTTAACATGGCATATGAATCTGGGTGTGAATCTTTTTCTGAAACCGAGGTTGATCGAGATGTTGAGCATGCTGATGCTTGGTATGAAATGCAGGCGGGTCCCTCCGACCCGGATGAGGAGGCCGAAGAGGATTTGGAGGAGGACCCTGACGGGATTCCAAAAGATGACTCTGAAGTGAACGATCTTGAAGCGGGTTCCGAAGAAGAAGAGGATTCTGAGGAAGACCGGAAAGGACATGGTTTGGATGAAGAAGGTGACGATGAGCATGACTCTGATTCAGACTCTGAATCTTCTGACTAAGTTTTAATTTAGCCTTCCTTTCTTTTTCTCGTAGATATCTCCTTTGAATTAAGTATTCCATGTATGGCCGTTATGATGGAACCATATTATTATTTTAGTACTTCTCGTAAATTAGCATTTTTTTCTCACTTCTTGAAATTAATGAATGAAAAGTCCTTATTAGAAAGTTTCATCAATTTTTTTTTAAAATTTCATAAGTATGGTGCTCGGGAAACAAAAATACCATAGAGTCTTCATACAACGTCCATTTTGGATAATTGACCCCTCTATCGTTATTAGAAGAAAAAAATTCCTACAACCTGATAGGAAAAAATTCAAGTTTTTTTTGAGGAACAACTTGAATTTTCCTGGGGTCAAAAGGACCGAACAATAGAACTCAGGAAGTATCCAGGAAAATCCTAACAGTTTTCAGACTTGACTCTGCTAGCCGTTTTTGCCATAACACTTAGCTCACTTGTCCGATTGATATGATATTTTAACACATTATAGTAGACTTCGATACAAAACTTTTGTTATAAGAACCATGCGCAGATTGATCAACAATTTTTTCCATATTTAGAGTTACCGAGAGGCAATGAAAATTGCTCCCGGGTGCGTTTCTTGGCAAAACGTCTTGTAATTGTTCTAACTTATATAATCCGTTGAATAATACTTTGTAATGATTGTATATGATGTTTATGAGTATGTATGATAAGTTTTATGGTTCATGCTCAATAATTTTGTGTTTGAGGTGTTATGAATTGATTTTCCCATATCTTCTCTACTTTTAGGGGAGAATAATCGATATCAGAATATTGGACTTGTGAGGGAGGGAATAAGAATTACCGTTGATCCCTGCGTGGATAATGCCCTCTTATATTCTGAAAATCATGAGAGGAGTCCCGCTTGCATGCTAGTTGAGGGTAGTTCTTCATTAAGTATCCTGTCGAGGCGTTAACGTCTACTCCGTCTCTAGCAAGACTCTTCCTGGGTACTTACGTGTTAAAGGGAATCGCCATTTCATCCACCTAACTTCGATTCTCTGTAGAAAATTCCATGATTGTAGTGATTGCGCATCCAGACATGGACGCCTATTCTATTCTTCTAACAAGACTTTTGCATATGTGTAGGTCCCTATCTTGCTGAGGTTTTATGAAAGTTCAGGAGCTGACTCAAGGATGGGTTTGATATGTGAGGTAAAAATATTCTTTTGAGGGGCTTGAATTATTTTTCAAAGGTTTGCTTGAATTTAAACCTCTATGTATTTTGAAATAGATTTTTTTTTTTGGCGGGAGTAAGTTCTGACGAGGGATTCATAAAGATTTTCTTTAAAGATACAATGGCAATTCTACTTGATAATGAAATTGAAATCTTAAGTATGCCCATAATGATATTTGTAGGCATTTTGGAGGAATTGTAAATGCCACATGAAGGAAAACAGGGAAATGGTGACCATGATAATATGTTCATTCGAAATCCTTGAGCTACTTGTCGTGAATAGCTGTTGCAACAGGTTCACCTTCTATGGTGATCAATTTATAGTATCCCCAACGGTAGCTCGTGAGATTCTGTATGGTCTTTTCCAGGAGGAGCGACGATGCCTTGATACCTTTAGGACCAGGTCTCTTACCCGGAAAACATTTGTTTGATTGTTCTAGCCTTGTAAATCTTCTTTTTATATGTTCGAACCGCTTCCGTAACGTCTTTAGGATTACATACGAGGGAAAATATCTTCAAGGCCTCTGGTAGTTTACAAAAGGCGGGAGTGATCTTTTCCCATTTGTTGAAGTATTGTATCGAAGTAGCCGCCAATTCATAACGACGGGCTAGAGCACGGTCGTGGTTTCTAGCAAAGTCTAGTCCCAATCCGCTGACGTATGAGGACAATCCAACGATAAGGAAGCCAATTGAGTTAGAGCTTCCTGAGTACGAAATATGTTGGTGTAGGCCGATGCACTCTCAGTTGGTGCTTGGTTCCCCGTTATAGCTCTGAGCGATTGGTATTCTTCCAGGTACAAAGATAACTCTTTGCTGATGTTGGGTTTGACTTTGGGGATATGGCGTTTGACTCGAGGCTAGACTCCTGGCCGAGCTCTTATTGCTGATTGTTGGAGCCAAGCACGTCCTAGGATCATGTCGTAGTTAAGCTTCCTTTTGATAATGTGAAACGATGTACTTGTTTGAGTGGCTCCGGCCGCCACTATGAGGGTGATATGTCCATAAAAATCTCTGATTACTCCATTGGGGTCTTGGACTGTTTTTGGTGAGCGTATAATTTTTTGTCGAGTTAATCCCGCGGCTCTCAGGGTTGCGACACTAATAACATTGACATCCATGCCAGCATCAACTAGTGCCTTCTTGAACTCGATATTTCGGAGGCATGCAGAACTGAAAAGTCTTCGGTCGCGCATTTCACCGTTCTAGTTGATCATGTTTTCCAAAGGGGGATCATATCGGGTGAGATCATCTTTAGTGAAGGATGGTATACGTTCGCCAGATCTTCACGCTGACCCTTTGAGAAGTGGAGGAGTTCAAACATGCGCTCCATTAGTGATTGAATTGTCTGGTTGACCGGCTCTTCAGAGAGGGTGAAGCTTCTAACAGGAAGTGGATTTTTGTGAAACCCTTCATTCCCCAGTCACAATTCCCCTTATTTTATTTTCTCATTGAAGATGTGTCTCAAACCATTACACACGTTGGTGGGGTGATTGACAAATCAGTGAAAACGACAATATCTCGGGTCGACCATTTCTTGTGGAGTAGGTGGAAATTTGATGATCCCTTCTTGTACCCATGCCTCCAGTAATTCAAGGACTTCTTCCATGGGAATTCGAAAATCGGGACAAGTTATATAAGGCTTTATGTCCTCCTCTTGCAGTTGTTGTGGTTATTGTTGTTTTTGTGGCCCCTTAGGGGAGCCTTGGGAGCGAGTGACTCGTTGGGTTGGTCCCTGGTTCACGGTTGGAGTGAAAGGAATATGCTTAGTTTGTGATCCCTGCTGGGATGAAGCTTTTCTTTTAGGTCCCTCGTTAAGGACAACACTGATTGATGGTTGAACACTGTACTATTTGTTGATTAACCTTTGATTGCCACGGGTATCTCCACGACTTTCTTCTCTTGTTGATTTGGTTCTCTCCAAGAGGGCGGGAGCAGTCGTGGCAGACCATTTTGTGGCCTCGTTTAACTCAGAGAAAATCTGAAATCGTAAATTTTCGAGAAGAGCACGATAAACAAGGATCATACCATTAATGTAGAGCTTCACTAGTTGATGTTCCATCACGTATGGATCCTGACAATCCAGTGCTTGAATTCTGAATCTCTTCACATATTCATTGCGGTGCTCATTATTTCTCTCGAACATTCTACCTAGATTTGATAGGGTGATTTGCTCGGAAATGAAAAAGTATTTCTTATAGAAGGCGTTAACCATGTATTCCCAATCAAAGATGTTGTCGGGAGAAATGTTGTTACACCACATGTAGGCTTTTTCAGTGAGGGACTTTGAAAGTTCTTTGAGACGTAGTATATGATTGTATTCATGCCCCCCTAGTGATTCAAGAAATCGAGAGATGTGTTCATGAGCATTTCCAGTTCCATCGTACAATGAGAAAGTTGGAGACGAGTAACCTCCCAGTAGAGGGATCCTTTGAATTTCAGGCGGGTAGGGAGGTTGGTGTTGATGGGACGAGGATGATTCCTCCTTGCCATGGTTTCGTAGGAGTCTCTCTAAATCTTCACGGGTGACAAAATTGGATTGTTGGTACCTTTGTGGTAATCGATCAGGAATGATATGGACTCCTTTGTCTTTACGACCTCCGGGTGTTTTAGCATCAACAGCCGCTGCAAAGTCGGTCCTGGTCTGCTCTGTTAGGCGATGACGTTGTTCCGGGGAGAGATGTTCTGTCAGGGTCTTGAGACAAGCGAGTACCTCCTTCTGAGTAGTGGCTATGTCCACATGAGTTCTGGAAAGAACTTCTTGTCTCTTCATCAGATCATCTATGTTGATTGAAACTTGAGTATTCTCGGTATCTTCAACGGTTTTGTCACCGAGAGGAGGCGGGGTAGTAGTATTAGTGCGAGGAGGCTCGGTCGCAATAGGGGTACTTTCAGAATCACCACCACCAATGCTACCTGAACCAACTATAGGAGTTGTAACAGCTCCAGACCTAAGATCCACCATTTTGAATAACTGAATATTAGTTTTTGTAATTGGGAGATTGATCTCCCGCTGTGGTCGCTAATTGTTTTAGGTTGAAAACAATCGTACAGTAGAATCATACTTTCAAGCAGGTTCGAGATATCAAGCTCGAACAGGACGAGCCTAAACAAAGAAATGGACGTTCACGTCCTGCTTCAATTACAAGGATGGAAAGGATTTGGGTAGGTCTTGGGGGAGGGAAGCAAAGAAGGTTGAGAAATATCAGTAGTGTGTGAAGAAGAAAGGATTCTGAGATGAATCACTTACTTCTGTATGTTTTTGTTTCTTCGGACTAATTATGTTGTCAATTCTGTCGTATTTTGAATAGATGAGAATCATATATTTATAGTTTAAAGAGGATACACACTGATTTCTCGTAAGTCGTGGAAGTTAGGAAGAGGTAGAGAAGTGATGATTTTTTAGATTGTAGTGGGTCGGTTCCCAAAATAGGTGGGGAAGACCTGTCTGACCATTAATCCTCATCCTCTCAACCGCTCTGTAACCATCCAATTTTTGTTACCTTCTTGTTCATGGAGGTTGTTTCACCACCCACGATATCGTAGACCTCCAGACCAATACCCCAATGAGAATACCCCCATGTTGTATTTGATATCTCATGGAAATAGTGGATTCATAAGCCACTATGGTTTTGATTAAGTCATGTCAAGTCAAATGACTTGCTAAGTCAGTGAGACAAGTTGTGTGACTCACTGGATTGATAATATGACTGATTAGTGTCGAGTCTAGGAAGGTCAGTGACCATGTACTTACTCAGAAATAACATGGCATATTTAGTGGCTAAGTATTAGCTCATAAGCGACTTATTGTAAGCCTGAGAGGCATCTGATGCCAAATATTGTAGAGGGATCCTTAGGCAAGAAGACCGATTAGAATTCATACAAGACTTGATGTTGGACTCATATTGAGAAGGAAGGCATACTTCTGAGTAGAGTAGCTAGCAAAGCTAACTCTAGCCACTGTGCGCAAATAAGAATGTGCTAACTCTTTTAATGTAAAAGGCTAATGTGTTAATGTCTCAGGAGTAAGACCAATATGCATAAGTAAATATTAATTGTAATAGGGACAGGAAGCTAGTATCAAGAAGGTTTGAATTTAGCACTTCAATTGTATAGTTAGCACTAAGGTAGTAGCGTTAACGCATTTATGGCTAAGTCGCTAAGCATGGCCGTGTTGAGCCGAGGGCACGAAGGAGTTGTGACGCCGAGGCTAGAAGGGCCAATCTAGGGACGCGCTTGAGCCTTGGCGCATTAATACTAGGATGTGCTCGAGCAGGGATGCGCTGGATTTTTAGCTAGGGACGTGCTCGAGTTGTGGTAGGGACGAGCTCGAGCTGGTCGCGCTGGAACAGGCTAGGACGCGCTCGAGCAAGGATGCAGCGTGTTTGAAGCTTGGAGATGTGTTGGGGCTCAAGGAAAAGATGCGATCGAGCAAGGCCAAGACGTGCTTGAAGTTTAGGGACGCATCAAGCTATAGTTTGCGCTTTTGGCACTATAATTATGGTTAGCACTTTTAGTGCTAGGGTTGAGGTGCCATGGTGATGATGCATTGGCTAAGGCCTTATTAGGCTCAACTGTGCTATCTAAGATCATTTTAGATTAGTTAGCACTTCTCAGGTGCTAGGGTTTAGCGCCAGGAAAGTTAGCGTTCTTAGCACAAATGTGGCTAACTGGTGCCAATGTTTTGCTAAGCCAAATAGGTAGTGCTAACTTGGTGCTGATATGAGAAAAGGCTAAGGTTAGCCTAATTCAGAGGTTCAATGCGTCTTTTATGATATTGCTTCTTGATTGTGGCGCATCCGAGAGGAGTGGCGCATTATTTGCAGCTTATATTTAAGCAAAGTGCTAAAGTAGCATATTTGGGATCAAAGGAGAAATTAGAGGAGCATTCATTACGAATGAAGCTTTAAGTTATAATGTATTTCAGGGTTTAAGCATTAGCTATTCCCGAGTTTAATGGATGTGTTTTAGAACATCAATGCACATTCGAGACAAGTTCAAATAATTCAGCCGTGGAATTTATGCAACTTGAGACTAGTTCGATATGGCATGAATATTATGAGTGTTGAGGAGGCTACAAGGACAATTTTATAACGTTTAGACAGAATTTGTACTCTTATTCGCTTGTGGAATATAAATAGAGACAAAACATTCTTTATTAAGCATATGCGCATATATATTCTTGTTGCTTAATAAGGGACAGTTTTAAAATTTTAGCCCGTGTCAAAAACTCACCATCTACACCTGGTAAACAAAATAAAGTACGAGACTATAGAAAGCGACAATGACATGCCAACATTGATCGAACTGGATGAACATGATGAGGAAATGAAAGAGATTATAGAGAGGAATCCTGACATGCTACCGTTGGTCGAGATAGATGAGGAAGGCAATGGAGTGTTTACTTATTAGTAGAGATTATAGATAGCATGGTTATTTATTTTGGACACACACTGCTTTTGGGACATATTATTATTCTCCGATACTATAATGTTAATTTTTTTAAAACCAAAAACCAATTGTGGAAATTTTGAACTAAATGGAACCACGAGTAACCAGTTACTCAAATTTTTATCATGGATGCAAATCTTATAATTAACAATGCTACCATGGCATTCTTTCTTAAGGAAAAATGCCATCTTGGATAAGGTCTGAACTGCAGTAGTCAGTGTTGGCTTAAACGGTATAGAAGTACAAAAGGATAATGATTTACTTCGGCCTATTGAACTATATCATGAGATTAAAATAAGTTGCTAAATTCCCATAGAAATTATAAAGTTGAGTTCAAACTTAATTAGCTAACGGCTATTGAGTTAATGAATTTATATATCAAGTCGAAAACATAATGAAATTACATGTCATATCACAACTCTTATATATAACTCAGTGAGATATTTAGATATGAACGAAATGGTAGTTGTATATATAGTTTAATTATTTTAAATCCAAAATTTTGGGAATGAAATTTTTTCTTCAAATCATTAGATACTTATAGGATATTATAGTTTCCTATATCTTTCAAAAATCAAACTAATCAAAGACTATTATAAAAAAAATCTTATACGTTTAACCAGGGATACAGAGCAAAACACCGCCATGCCTAATTAGTTGTTTTCATCGATCCTGGTGCGTAACACGAGTTACATACACTACAAGAAAAACGGGTTTAAGCGTCTAAAATCTTAGCAAGGGCTCGAAAAATTAGTCGCTTTAATAGTTTAAGCATCTAAAATTGCAACTGCCAGAAATTTTAGCGGCTATAAACCTGTGTCCACTATTATTTAGCAACGAAAAAATGTGTTTAATCGCTAGATCCTTTGTTCAAGTAATTTATAGCAACTTAAAAAGTGATCATGTATCTATTTACTTTGAGGCACCGACACGTAGCAACAACAAAATAAATAGGTTGCTCAAACCTCCCTCAGCAACTAAGTTTGAGCCACAACCAAATATGTTTAATTGCTAGA
>JAJJMC010007942.1:3929146-3945433 GCA_023531435.1 Papaver californicum | reverse complement strand
CTCAGCAACTAAGTTTGAGCCACAACCAAATATGTTTAATTGCTAGATCTGTTTTTCAAGTAACTTATAGCAACTAAAAGTTGATCATGTAGCTATTCACTTTGAGGCACCGACTCGTAGCAACAACAAAATAAATTGGTTGCTCAAACCTCTCCTACCAACTAAGTTTGAGCCACGACCAAATATGTTTAATTGCTAGATCCGTTTTTCAAGTAATTTATAGCATCTAAAAAAGTGATCATGTAGCTATTCACTTTGAGGCACAGACTCGTAGCAACAGAAAATGAATTGGTTGCTCAAACCTCTCTCAGCAACTAAGTTTAAGCCACCACCACATGTTAAAAAATGAATTACTTGAGGGAGAAAGATAGACCGTGTGATCAAAATCCATCAATGCTTTATATCTAGTTCTATCTAGTCATACGGATTGTGATCCGTGTGACTCATTGGAAAAAAATTGTATCCGTCAATTTTAGTACGATTATAGTTGGTTATAACACCCTTTTTAGATTATTTTTTGATTATTTTTGTTTGAATATTATATATTTTTTAATTAGTAAAATATTCGTATATTTTAATATCGAGGAATATGTATTTATGGAAGAAGAAAAAAATTTAATAACCTGAGAAAAACTCCAATGAATAATGATTTCCTAAATCTATATTTATATCCGTTGGATCAGATATTTTTGGCTTTCTATTGGCCAGATAAACAATTTAAGGATCATTGTATGTGTGTGTTTTAGACTTAAAAAACGAAAATAATGTTTGTGTTTAAATTACTCCATTTTTGGTCAAATTGATGGATAATGAATAAAATTTGGTGAGATTGAGGAATATTCAATAAAATTGATGGATAACGAGTGAAATTGAGTGGGAGCGAGTAAGGTCAAATGAAAATAGATGAAATCAAGTAATTGATGATTGTGTGAATTCGAGTGAAAATAAAGAATACTTAGTGAATTGGAGCGACATCAATGAAAATTTAGTGAATTCGAGTAAAATCGATGAAAAAATGACTGATAATTTTAATTGAGATTTTAGCTTTCGGACACTGTTACATATCCAAATCGATCCATCAATAACGTCATTTACATTAGAATAGCGTCATTTATATTAGAATAGCGTCATTTACATTAGGGAAGATCACAATATGTTATATAATGCTTGGTCATGTACCAAAGAAGAACTCAATTTATATGTGCATATAGAGATACAAATTGACATCAACATAAACAAGTTTCATGCAAACCGAAAAGGAAGGCGTCCAGGCTTTTATTCGGCATATACTCATAAGCCAACATTTTTTCATCCCCTTCAAGACAACAGCCTAAAAGTCTAACTAGATTCCTGTGTTGGACTTTTGAGATGACAACAACTTCATTCTTAAACTCCTCTAAACCCTGTATAGAACCCTTAGAAAGCCTTTTCACAGCTATTTCCTGTCCATCCAGTAACTTTTCCTGGAAACAGAAAAAAAAAAGTAACGTATGTTTCATTTTTGGTAATGATAGTTATAATACGATTAAAAGTACGAGAATCAGAATCAGAAGTAACTTCCATATAGCTGAGGTGGTCATGGATGACTCGATGCACAGAATGGCAGCTATAGCATCAAGCCGAGTGACCTCATTTATGAACATGAGTCTTGCATGTGCTGTAAAAACAAAAAGCGTCAAATCAGGAAAAGCTCGAAATGGTGTACTACGTATACACATGCTTCAGGCAATTTACAATTACCTTGGGCTAGTCGTATTAAACTTTCAAGCATACGCACAGTGGTCATTGCTGCACGGTCAACTCGAGTGCAATCGATTAAATGTTGTTCTATACATGGGAACTGAAAATGAAATCACTAAATATGAAGAACACTGCACCTGCACATATGTAAGCCTATTCACCAAATTCCCAATGATAGGACCAATAATTCAGTAGATGCAGCTTCCACAACACCACACACAACAGTAAGTAGTAAAGAATCCGGCCATATGTTGACCATGTATAAACCAACCGAGAATTCCCACATCCTTCAAAACAACAACAAAAACTTAACAATCTCCCATTTTTTCACATTATATCAGCCTATCAGGCACATACTGGTTAATGTAGAGAGTAGAGACCCAAGAGTAAAATTCTGGGTGCCAAAGTTATCCATAAGAAAGACGTTCAGTGTGTTAGACTGACGTGATAACCAATTACATGTGCAGGTGAATAAGTGATAGTGCAGGTGAATAAGTGATTTAGACTTGGGTTCAAAACAAGGAATGAAGAGAGTGCAGGTGAATAAGTGATGGTCCTAGATACAATGGTTAACCCATCCATGAATACGCAGTGCCTGAAAATTAACTAAAATGATCAACTTGAATGGTAATTTTAGGAACAGAAAACCAAATACAAAGAGACGGATAAGGGTAATTCACTAAAATCACATAAATGTCTCCGTGGGGAGCTACAATGAGAGAAAAACTTTACTCACAACATATTCTCAGTAACTAATGAACATCTTAGACAAGTTTTAATAGTTGGAATGGAACTGCAGAAACTTCACAACCCAAAAATTCAAGATGCACAGAGAAAAAAAAAAGAAGCATAGAAAAGTTTGAAAAATCCAGATCCAGGCTTTACTACCAGAGTTTTCAGAGTGAAAGAAGAAGATACATGTCGTATGTCTTGCTAGTCACCAGTGAAGCACCATCAGTGACCGTACTTCTGGAATTCGCACTCACTGTTATCTGCATGATAATAATACACCACACACAACATTAAGTTAATAAGCCCTACTAAGGATAGACAAATACAAAGTGAAGGAGAAGATGCATGGGAGTTCAGCGTACCCAATGGACAAACTTGGCGAGTCTTGAGCCAACGACTGATGCAGTGGAAGTGGAAGGCATGGTTGCACACCCCTATAGAAGTCATCTCCAATGAGTATCTTTAAACAAATTAAAAAGTAAAGAAGAAACACAAACCACAACCATGTACTGTCTATGATTAAAAGGGAATGCTGATTTTAGTTATACTGGTAGTCTAGGAACAATGATGGCAATAATGCATACATGACAAAATTCACAAGTTCATATTCTCACCCCAGACTACACTAAACAAACGAAAATCATCAATAAAAATGCCAACCTCCAACAATATACAATTTCAACATAAACATACACGATGAAGGTTCCACAAGAGGTTGCCCAGCCTATCCTTGCAAGAAAATACATACCCCAAGCGACAGTACACTCCTCGCTCGTCCCACTTGCTTGATTCGCTTGACATTCAATACCTGAAACAAGATACCAAAAAAGCCTAATTACACATTTGCACAATCAAACAAATCAAGAAAATCCTAAACAATTAAAACATTCCACTTACAGAGATCCATAATATGGTTCCTACAAATCGCACAATTATCGACCACAATATCTGAAACAAAACAAAAAAATAATATATATCATCATCAAAACCCTAATTCAAACAAAAAACAACATCAACAATCAAGAACGAAGGCATATCAGAACATCAATAAACATATTATTAGGTTTTTTTACTTAACTAGGCCCAAAGAGCAACGGCCACTTCTTGAACATCAATAAACATATTACTTATCCTCTGAAGCCCCGGCACACCGAGGATTCTCGTGTGACTGCCGACAAAACCTGCACATCATCATGCTATCAACTAATCTTTATACATATGTGGAACTGTGGATGTTACTAATTTTGTGTTATTGAGACCCACATGGGCATGAATCAACAATACTTTATACTTAGAATCACAAATTCTAGGAATTATGGACATAGAGAGTGTACATACCGGTAATATCAGTAGCAAGTTTGCCATTGCAGAATCTACCGGTAGGTTTTTTATTAGCAAAATCTCTACCATAAGGAGGATGATTAGCTGAATCTCCAAATGTAATAATGGCTGGAACCAAAGTAGTAGTCTTTACAAGAGAAAACGAATCAAACCCATGGAAGAAAACATAAAAACATGAATATCCATAATTATTTAAAAAAAATAAAGTAAAATCAGAAACAAGATATCCCAATTTTGCATCCATTAAAACCAGTGGATATCTCTGTTTTTTGCAAGAGAACAGGAAAAACAGAGTACACCCTTTTGGGAATTTGTTTTAGTATTCTATTGATGGAATCTGAACTATTGAAAAGAAGGGTTTTCGGTATCGTTGGTGGTGAGTATGATCATGTTGGCGGCTCAAATTGGAGAGAGAAAAGCAAATGACGAAAATGAAGATAAATTTTTTCTTAGGGTTTTGAAAACAAAAATTTTAACGGTGGATAAGCCACCTCATACGGATCATGGAAAGATTTTGATGGTCCAGATTCGAAGTTGGATGCTCATACGGATTGTGTGTTAGTTACCATTGTGTGTTAGTTACCAAAGTGTGTTAGTTACCATTGTGTGTTTGTTACAAGGTGGATAACGTATTTCGGATGTCGGAAGCAAAACGTAACGGATTTTTGAAATTAAGATTCATCAAAAATATTTGTGTTTTTTTATAATTAGGGTTCTTAGTTTGTCATTTATTTTAGTGTTATGATTTAGTGAATTGGGAAAGGAATTGGGATGTTGCTTAATTTCTTGTATAAATTAAGTTAAGCGTTACCTAATAACAAAAAATATTGTTTTCTTATTTGATATTAAATATATGATCATCCCAATTGAAAGGAATTGGGACGCAGAGCATGATGAGGAAGAGTTTAGGGTCAATGTTGCCACTCTTAAGTTTTTGCACACATGAGACATCCCATTTTGCTTGTCCGATAAGTTTAACGAGTTAGGGGAAGAGGTTACTAAGGATAATAAGGTGTAAATGACGAACATGACGATTCAGACTTAGGTGCAGAAACACTATGAGGAGTACATGAAGGACATCGATGGGTTAAGGGTACTGGTGAAGATTCCAACTCAGGAGAAGAAACACTATGAGGAATATAATACGATGAAGAATGGGTTTAGGGCACGGATGTTGATTCCGACTTAGGGAAAGAGGTTATTAATGATAATATGCCGAACAACAATGGGTTGAAGGTACTGGTGAAGATTCTGACTCAGAGGAAGAGGTTACTATGGATAATAAGGCGAACATCGATAAGTTTAGGGCACCGATGAAGATTCCGACTCAGGGGTCGGTCCTAAATTATGAAACTAAAGCATGAACAAATTTAGGATACCAAAAGAAAAACCCTAACTTCTTCGGATAAGAGTTGAGGAATATAAACTTAGGTGATATTAACTAAAAAGGTTGAGGAATATAAACTTAGATCAATGTACTAGGTCATTAAGTTGAATATGACTAACATAAGTACATTTAGGGTTCGACTAAGATTTTGATTCAATTGAGTGTATTCAAGTCGATTCGATAAAAAATTGAGTGAGTTTTAGTGAGATTGATAAAATCATAATTTGATATCGTTAGATTTGTTAGATCGATAAAAAAATGAATAATATTGATTGATATTGAATAAAATTCAATAAATCTAAGTGAAATTGAGTGAAATTGATGACAAATTGATATAATTTGAGTAAGATCTATCTAAATTGAGTGTATTCAAGTCGGCTCGATAAAAAATTGAGTAAATTTTAATGAGATTGATGAAATCATAGTTTCGTATCGTTAGATTTGTTAGATAGATAACAAAATGGATAAGATTGATTGAGATTGAATAAAATTCAATAAATCTAAGTGAAATCGAGTGAAATTGATGAAAAATTGATATAATTTGAGTAAGATCGATCAAAATTGAGTGTATTCAAGTCGGTTCGATAAAAAATTGAGTGAATTTTAGTGAGATTGATGAAATCATAGTTTCGTATCGTTAGATTTGTTAGATAGATATAAAAATGAATAAGTTTTATTGAGATTGAATTTTTTGTGAAAACCATCAATAATTATTCGTACTAACTACAATCTAATGATATCGAGTATGATCTAGTAATTTTGATGAAATTAAATAAATTTGGATTTAATTAAATTGAACTTTTAGATAATAAATGAAAAATAAATTGAATCTGAGAGAAATTGATCGAGGTCAACCGATATTAGATAAGATTGATGAATTGATATGTAACCATATAAACACATGAAATTTATGATAAATATAGTGAGGTCGAGCGGTATTTGATAAGATTGATAGGTAACCGATAAAATTAACTAGGATCGATATATAATCTTTTAAAATGATGGATAACTAGATAAACCTCTTACCCGATGTTTGTCATATTATCTTTAGATAATAACCTCTTACCCTAAGTCAAAATCTTCACCGGCACCCTAACCCTACTTATATTTCTCATTTTCCCGATAAACTGGAGAAATCGATTGAATTTGGGATAAATGGAGTAATCTAATTTCATCCATAAATTCGACCTAATTTGATATCCTTGGAAATTCACATGAGTTTATTCTTGTATGTACAAGTCAATCCGACTCTAAAGATCATTCAATCTAATTGGATATACTTACATAATTCATTTCCATAAATATTTTTTGGATATGTCATATGCAGGTTTGATGATAATGTCCTTTTTAATAAGAACAAAATTGACTAAATTCAAAATAGATCGAAGATTAATTAGTGAGTTTGAACTCAATCTTAGTTGAATGCACAAAGTTTTTCTTAATTTTTGTTCACTCTTCTCACTCAATTTCACTTTAAATTAGTCAGTCTCGTTCAATTTTGCTCTTTATTTTTCAATATTCTTGAATTTGACTTAAATTGTTTCGATCTCATTTAGTTTTATCATATGTGTATTAACATGTTTAGATTTTGGGTAAGTCATTTTTATTGCTTTGAGGGGCTCACTGTATGATTTTGGGTAATTTATATCGGGTGAACCACTGTATGCCTCGTGTCATCTCCGATTAGCCGAAATATCTATTTTCGGGTTTGCGTTAATATTCGTCGGATCTAAAACTTTGATTATATTGTTTGAATTATATCATTTATGGATATCATTTGAGATTGACCAAAGTATGTGTGAGATTGATATAAGTATATATTACTTAATAACTTATATGTGAGATTGACCTAAGTCTATGTTCGCTCCTATATGATGGTTATTCAAGAGAGTCCTTCTTGGCCAAACGACATAACTAACTATAAAAGCAGAAGAGCCTGCAGTTACACTCGAATGTATCTTATGTTATAAATCACTCTTAGCTTAACTATGCTGAAGAGGCAAGAAGTAAACTTAACTAAAATAAAAACACAAACGATTAAATAAAAAATTAAAATTTGTAGAATATATGAAATTATACTGTGTTGTTTGCTAAAGAGGATAAACTTATCTTTATGAAGTTAATAACCGTTCATGTTCTTTTGGTCGTTGGACCTGTATATATTGAGAGACGTACGTTTTATTGGGCGTTCTGGTTGTGGCTCGTATATAAAAAAGATGTTAAATTTGGTCCGTCAGATTCGTGATCCATATGAGCATAAGATGTGAATTTTGAACCGTCAGATTGACGGTCCGTATGAGTAGAAGATAAAAAACCTAGGACCATCCGATCAGCATAAATTTTTAATCTTGAACCATCAGATAAATCTAAACCTATTTGTTTTACTTATTGACCACGAAGTTCCTGTTATTTACGTTTAGTACCCTTATATATAAACACCAAACCCTAAGTTATTTCATCACTTCTCATTTCCAACGCCTCCTTCCTAATCTCTCTGCCTCACTCACTGAATCTCTCTTTCTTTCTGCAACCAAGCTACCTGGTTACTTTTAAGGAAAATGAAGTAGAATAAAGAGATAAAACCCTAACCTCTAAAATCCTAACCCTCTCTTCAAAAAGTTTCTATCTCACAAAAACCACCTTCTGTAATTTCTACAATTTCTCTTTGTTTGATTCGCTATCAACTTCAGAAGCTGCTGCTAATGGAGATGTTGTTCTTAACCTCTTTGACTGCGTAGAAAGATTTTCCCATAGTTAGGGTTTCAGGAAAACAAATCTCTGTGTTGTTGATTTAATTTTCAGTTTCACAATGAGGAACTAAGGTTTGGACATAACTATTTCTATCTCTCAAACCCTAGATTTTATTTTCATATCAAACGCTATTGATTTTGATTTTGTTTTTGTTTTATTTTTCATCTTTGTTTCATCTCAAGCTCTACTCAAAATCTCAAAGGCTTTAGCTATTGTGTATTCTGTCGAGGTTTGTTTTTATTGCTTCTGCGATCTTGATTGTTCTGTTTTGGATCTAATGTTTATTTGATATCTGGAATGTTTTATGGTGTTATTGTTTTGAGTGATTTAGGTATTTGACTCTACAGTAAATGCAACCAAGAAGTTTGGGGTTTTGTAGAATCTGATTGCAGGAAAATCATATTCCTAAGGCAGTATACAACTTATTTAAGTTTGATAATTAGGGTACCTATGTGAACGGGGGAACTTGCAGGTATAATACCAATTACAACTTGCAGGTTACATTTTTTGTTTTGGGGGATTTTGGCAGGTCAAGTTGTATGATAAATCCCTTTTGGTTGCAGATGGGGAGATGGTTGAGGATACAACAGATGATATATTGTCGGAAGCTGGTGAATCTGATGTTGCACTCGTTGTTGTTTTGGATCCTTTCGAGTATGCTCCAATTTCTTTGGTTTTCAGGTTTATGTGAAATGTGAACAACTAAATCATTGAAATGAGTTATGTAGAGTTCTAAATTTCTGAATTTGTTGTATAAATAGTAACAGAATGTGATAGGTGACAAAGATTATTGTTGAATATGAGTTTGAATTGTTCTTAGGTTTAGAGATTATGTAAAAAATGGAATTGACTATCCTACAATTACGCGTGCATAGTTCAAGTAAACCCTTAACCTCTAGATTCTAGTTTCTTTTCAAGTAAGTCTTGATCTTTGTTGGACTATTTCACATGCCTCATAACATTGGATCTTCTTTTTGAAACGAATTTTAGAGCTACAACACATGCAAATCTGGTAGTTCAAGTGCATAAATTGGGAATAGAAGTCTATATGATACACAATGTGTTGCGCAATTTCAGGCCATAAAGACTCTTTCAGATTGTGGACAGGTAAAGAAGCTTTTCTCGGATATCTTAGCTTAACATAGACCATGGTTTACTTATGCTAAATTTCTTATGCTTGCAGGTTCGGACTGAATGGTGCTAATATAGATCTATGGGCTTCTTTCCAGTTGTGTTCAGTCTTCTATGCTTGACTTCGATCAAGGGTCTGCAGGTTGAGCTAAAACCTATTATCTGTCCAAAGGTCTGATATATCATTTGGTCTTTCTATTAATGTATTGCTTCATGCTCCCAGATGGAGAAAAAGAAATGATTAGATAGTATTTTTTTTCCTTCTATGTAAAAAGTTTAATTTTTTTAAGAAATGTTATAAATTGAATTATGTGATACAATAAAATTTAATTTTGTTCATAATTTCTTTGATATTAATTTTAATTAAATTTTGGAATTATCTAAATTATAATTTGTTTTTAATGAGCAAAAAAGTTTAATAGTTTAGAAATTTAAACATGCCAATTAAAGTTTGAATTCCAAAATAATTTAGAAGCTCAAAAGCTTAAGCAATTAACTTGAGTAAAAACTTTGATAGCTCAAAATCTTAAGAAATCAACTTAAGACAAATCATAATTAGAAATCACTTATAGCGAGCAAAATCATTTAATCGTTTAAAACTTTAGCCAAGCAACTTCAGACTAAGTTGTTCCATGTATCTAGCAACTAGGTAGTTTAATAGCTCCTAAGTCACAAGTTGCTTCTAGAGAGTAAAAAATTTTGTATCTCAAAAGCTTGAGCAACCAACTTCAGGCCAATCAAAATCAGAAATCACTTATAGCGAGCAAAATCATTTGATCGCTTAAAACTTTAACCAAGCAATTTCAGAAAGAGTTGCTCCATGTATCTATCAACTAAGTAGTTTACTTGCTTTAGAATGATTGGTATATCTGAAACGATTGATATTTTACTTGCTATATTGGTTGGTCTAGATGTTAAGCGATCATAATTTTACTTGCTCCATGTTAGTTGGTCTAAATGTTAAGCAATAAGAAAAGTACTCGCTTTAGGTTAGTTGGTTTATTACTAGAGCGATTGCATGGTCGCTCAAGGCTTTGACATACATGATGGTTTTGGGCAACCAACGGAGCGAGTGCCACTTTTAGTCACTATAACTGTTATAGCGACTTAAAATGGGCTTTAAGCGACTAAAAACGAGTCGCTTAAACCCATTTTTTTTGTAGTGATACTAGTGTATCTTAATTCCATATCTAATACCCTATTCAAGTTATCATTCATGGAAATGGTAAAAGAGAGACAAGCGACAAGAAGATCTCCAAGTATATAACAGCTATAATTCTTCCTTTATTTCCAAATTCCTGGCAAGCTATAATTTGTGATGTGCACCTAAAAACCCCTAAACCAATCAAGATGAATGCAGAGGCCCATCCACCATTTTGTACCGCATAAGGTGTCGATAATTAATTGTCCTGAAGTAAAAGTTCAAATAAATTAATGCTATAATAAGATATCTGAAAAGAAATGCATCAAAAAAATCATTAAAAAATATGTATAAATAAGTATAAATGTAAATCATTAAATTCGTGTAATTAATTCTTGGCTGCAATGCAGGCACATAGATACCTATAATGGCACTAGTCATGTTGATGGTAGTAATTAAGAAGAAAATTGAACTCGTAGCAGTACTATTCCTCTCCAAAGAATTCAATTTGACTATGGAGAAATTGTTTAATACAAAAAGAAAGAAACGACTACACAGGGTAGTGAGACTGACAGAGAAAATAAAATAGGAGAAAAAGAACTAGTATAAACCACACTTTGAAAATAAAAATTAATCATTTCAGTCGTGATACACCAAATATTAAACCCTAAACCTAGCTAGTGAACTTAAACTTTTGGTTGGTAAAATCATAAACCCAAACAAAAATATACTCCAGATCATGAATAAGAAAAAAAACGGCATAGAAAGAGGAATTAATTATAAAACATATCATAAAATAAAATTGAACGATATCAAAACTCAAAATATACATACACCAATGATAAACTTACGGATGAGAAACCCTAAAACCAGATATATAAAGTGGCCTAGACAAACTAATGGTTTACTATGAAAGGACTACTCTATCATTAGCTAGCTTATAGTGACATCAATAATATCATCAGGTGATCATGACAAGGATCTGATGGAACCCCATCAACTTGGCTGTATTCTTGTACGTAAGAAGACAGGGAGTAAGGAATGAAGCCTGGTCCGAGATCTATCCATGATGAAAATACATATGAACCTGCCTGCCCGTCACATTCTTTTAGAATGGAAAGCTAAGATGCATGATTCAATGGATACATCTTGGATCAAACCTCATTCCAAACACCTTACTTTCTGCTTAGTTTCTTCAAAAACTTAATATCACCTCTCTCTCTCTAGAGAACCCAGAATGATGTTTTTAATGATTCAACAATCAAAACATATAGGAAAAGGCTGCTACAACAAAAATGATGATAAGATATGGGTTTCTGTCTCTTCAAAGTAAGGTTAAATAGGATAGTAGGAGTGAATATGAAGATTAGTTGATGATACATGATGATGATGAATAAATAATTAAGTTAGCAGGTACAGGAGAACACATGAAAGACAGGTCATTTTGGTGGGTGAAATAGTGGAAAGCTGCTAGTGAGAAGATGTTGTCTTCTTCTAGGGTTTCTTTTCTTATACAAGGAGGAGACAAAGTGCTTTTAACAGGCTAACTACTACAACTCTTGAGGAAAAAGACGATGAAGCACTGAAAATAACAAAGAGGAAAAAGAGAGACTAGTATGGGAGAAGAGAAGTAGGAGACAATTTAAATTCTTTTTATTGGGTTCATTTTTATATGTTAAAGTATTATGTATATGTTTTATTATTGGACTTCAAATAAAGGAGGAGGGATAAAGAAAAGTTACTTGCACATGATATCTCTATCTATCAAAACTAATAAAGTTCAACCAAGACCTCTCCTCTCTCACACCCCTCAACAGGAAAAAAAAATAGCTCTATTTTTTTCTTTTAAATAACTTTTTATTTTAGCTAATTTTATTTATATTTATCTTTTTTTATTTTAGTTTTTAGTTTTGCTAATTTTAAGTTTTGGTGGTTTTATCTTCTTTAATAAAGACATTTATCTCGGTTTTAATGGTCGTTCTTAATTATTATGGATTTTAAGATCACTAGTGGTACTCTCTATTGACGAAATCTTCATCTTTTTTATCTTCAACGACGGAATTTTCACCGAAATTTTTATCTTTAAATTATCCGATGACGAGGTCTTCATCGAAATCTGCATCAAAGATGATATCAATGATGGAATCTTCATCACAAGTTTTAAAAAATTTGAGCAAATCACTCCATTTTTAGGAGCATTTCTTTATGAAGAAATGCAACAAAAACAAAATGGTTGGAATTTAATTCCTGTTAATCGTTCTTTTTCTCTTGTCAGATTTCTTGATGTTGTACTTGTTACTTTATATTTTCTAATTTTCATTTAAAATCTAATATAACCTTGAATTTTTATTAATAAAAAAGTTTATTTATTTAAAAAAAAAAAGAAACAAAAATCACTCTATGACATCAGCATGCACTACTCCACTCTTCAGTCAGTGGCTATCAGTTTTTGCATTTCATTTAGTGCGTCAGTGAGTCTGTGAGACCCATTTCATGTAGAGTGTAGACGAGCACTAGATTCATATCTAGAACAACCTATCTATACACCCATCTACATATAGATCTAACTGGCAATTGCAGTAAAACATTAGTTACTGGGTATTTGGGTGCATGCGTACACCTGTAAATACACTATTAGAATTTTAATGGAAAGTAGTAAAATAACACAATCATACAAACGCGTGTCTTGTAGAGACAATGGGTCAGATTGTATCCCATGGTAAATATATGAGCTGATGAGAATAGGCTACTTTGTCAGTGAAGGGAAGATCGTAGGTATAGGCTATGCAGATGCCTCCTTACAGTAGACGGTAAAGTGCTTAGGTGTTGATCATTATATCAACCCCGGGGTTAAACTACTATTATTAACATTCTATACTTTATCTTTAGTATTTAACAAAATGTCATTATTTAAAAATAAAAATCCCTGTAACTTTTAAAATATAAACTGGATTTTGGTAAAATTTGTATTTTTGAAAAGCTGTTTAAAATGTGATATTGAATTTACATTGTTAAACAATATTTTCTTTTCTTTTTTTCAAAATTTGTGCTGTCAAAAGAGTGCAGAATGCAAGTATGAGTGTAATACATGTGTTCTTACTTCTTACTAGTATTGATAAATAAAAGCATGTATTTATACTGTGAGTACATGTATATATGAACGAATAATTTGAACTAACATCTCATTTTCTTCCTTGACCCAATGTGGCAATGTTTGTCATTTGCAGAAAATTTTCTTTTTCTAGATAAAGAAGAAATTCGTATACCAACTCCTATGTCTTTCTCAGAATCAGAACCCAGATTAATGGCCGACATGACTTTTAGACCCTATGCATCAACTTGGAGATGTGAGCTCCAGACAACCAGCAGATGATGAGTAGTCTAATACCAATTACCATGCATGAGAACCTAGCAGCGCTAACTTGGAGATGTGAGATAGGCAATCCCTAGAAGACAAGTGGCTTAATATGCCATGGGATCTATCTGTTTCACCCAGATGTCCTAGTTTCGGTAGGCGCAGTGTGTGTGGATGGGGGTACTTGAAACTGTGAGAAGTGAGAACATTTAATTTACAAGCCATTAACAAACTGGTCAGCTAAATCATACTAGTTTCTATGATACTAAAAAGATTAATACTAAGTACAGGCTACAGCCCCCTTGCTACTTTTTGACCCAATTCAACCAACTCCAAAAAACTATGACCGACGAAAGACAATATCACATCATAAGAGCACATTATATTGTAACAAAAATCATTGTTCTTATTAGACGGGTATAGATTAAGAAGAAAGGTACGTGCACTGTTGATTTTTGGATTTAATTAACTGTTGCTTGGTGTCTAGATTTTATCCAAACAAATGAACACGATGGTTTAGGATTTATCTAGCTTTTTGAGTTTTTTTTTTATCTAACAGATTGCTTGAATAAACTATTTACCCTCGAATTAGAGCATCCACAATCGATGAGGCTAAAAAACACTAAGAAAAATAAGAATTACCGATAAGTATTAATACAGTGAACCGTTTTAACGACAGGTTCATCCATTAAGGTCTTTTTATCAGGAGCATCCAAGGTCCATACACATGTGTAACCAAGAAATTATATTTTGTAAATATCTAATCTACCCTTTATATATAATAATAAATAGGATTAAATCTTACTACACGGTTTTCACTTTCTCTTCTACATTTCGAGCTTTGCGATCAAAATTCAAGAAAATCTATCTAAAAGTATCACCATAATGGGTATTATTGGAAGATTCATCAACAAAATCCAACAAACAAGATAAGTTTCATCTCTTCTAATACTTTTAATTTGATCGACGGTTTCAAAAAGAATTTACAGAATAAAATTTATGATTTCTAAAACCTAATAACTCTAGATTCGGTTCGAATTCCTGATTCGATTCACAATTAATTTTAAGATCTGTAATAGTCCTATCATTGTCAATGATTTGAGCTAAAAATCTTGAAATTTTTTTTGTAATTTTTTGTAAGGGTTCGTGGCTGAATAG
This sequence comes from Papaver californicum, assembly GCA_023531435.1. NCBI lineage: Eukaryota > Viridiplantae > Streptophyta > Magnoliopsida > Ranunculales > Papaveraceae > Papaver > Papaver californicum. The sequence goes on along the minus strand of JAJJMC010007942.1, from coordinate 3,930,697 downwards.
AGAGATCAATGACGAATTATTTTAGGGTTCCCAAATCAATCATCTTCTTCATCTGAATCTGATGTTCAGAGAAGAGAATTGGTAAGTAATTCTCTCTTATTATGTAGATTACAACTCTTATATAATTGAGATTAGTTTCTTCTCATGATATATGATACACTTTGGTTAGAAATTTGGATGTCTTGATGTTATTGGACGCTCTGAATTAATTTTGTATATATACTACTCGTGGAAATAAGTTAGTAACATAATCCCTGTGATGTATGAGATGTGCAAAGCATTTATTATATAGTCCAGTTTGCATGAAGTGAAAAACCATTTTTTTTTTTGCTCTCACATGTTGAATTTGTTTGCTCTATCATGTATTTAAAAACATACCTAGAAGTAGTTTAAGGTACTACAGACTATATGTATGATATTGGAGGAAATGCACAAAATTGTATTTCTCATTCATTGTTTTTGTGCATCATCCAACAATGCATATTTGTTATATTGTTTAATATGAGTTCAGCAGTGCTACTAAATTGCTAAGTTCTGTTGGGTGATTCATTATTTTACAAAGTTATCTATCTTTGTGCATTATAGTGATTGTACATAAAAAATACAGCAGTGCATTTTAACACACTCGTAAACTTAACAGTGCATTTCAGTTATACTCAAGTAATTTAAACAATCCTTTATAAATGTACAATGCCTCTGGAGAGATCATTGTCTAATGAATCCCACTGCACCTGGTTTGTTAAGAATTTAGTAACTTTGTAACCCGTAAATTTTTGTTATTCTTGTTGTGTAAACAATACCAATACTGTTACGATGAAATGTTGTAGATTTCCTTAAAATTAGTTAGGGAATAACAATTTTTAAATAAGAGAATTGATTTATGCATGAGTTTTTGTTTGTGTATATACTATTGGTGTGGAAGTTTATTTTACTTTTGATTAGTCTTTAGCGGATTGATCAAAAACTAAGTGCATTTTCATATAAGAATGGACTGGTTTTCAAGCTATGCTTGTTGTGATTGTGATTGCACGCATGGTGATAAGGGAAACTACAGTATATGCAAAAAATATGTTCGTAAACCACAATATATTATGCCTATACTGGAGAGATTTTTGATTGAAATGCATTTAGTTTCTTGAGTTATCATGGACGTCTTTATGTGTTTATTTGAAAATCGCATTTAGAAAGTTCCAGATTTCTTTTTGTTTTGTAGGCAATAGTACATTTTAACTATACTCATTCTTGTATTTCCCTGATGCAATAAAGAATTAGTGACGAATTGGTGCTAATAAATTAATGTCTTACTCCATTGTTTGTCAGTATTTCTTTGCATTTGTTCTATAGAGGAAGGAAGCTTATCTGGTCATAGTGGATGGATTGGAATAATATTTTGTCGGTGCAGGGAATATCTACTTCTAGATTATAATGGTGAGAAAATTTGTGTTACCTTTTTATTCAGTTCTTCCTGCGTGTGTTGTTCGTTATACACCTGTGATAGACACATTTTAGTGTCTAAATTGCACCTTAATTTCTAGTGAGTTAGTATTCGAT
>JAJJMC010007942.1:3889046-3909146 GCA_023531435.1 Papaver californicum | reverse complement strand
CTTGATGGATTATGCTTGGTTAATTAATTTTGATAGTCCATGCTTGTAATTTACCTCTGTTTGTTAGCATAACAAAACCAATTTTGGCAATTATTTGTGCTTCAATTAATTTAAAAAGAATTATCTGATTAATCACATAGGTTGTTAGATTTACCTGATTCCTGATTCCTGGTTTTCTCCATATTTTATAAAAATCATCTCTAGTTTATTTTCCTGATTTTTATTATTTTAGATTTAGTCCAATATTTTCTAAAAATCATTACCTTCACAAGTTCGAGAATCGAATCTCTTTTTACCACTATATTAAAATTGCATCAACCTGTTGAGTTCTTATGTTACATAAATTTGTTTGAAATTTTGATTTTGAACCTGCATGATGATATACTGTGTTGAGTGCATATATCATATACTCATGTACTATGTTGAGTGCATATTTGATATACTCATACGTTGTGTTGAGTGCATATTTTCACGTTCATTATTCACAGCTAAGAAGTCAAGATATTTGCTAATAATGGAGGTAAATCTCGTTCATTATTCGCAGCTGTAATTTTTTATATGTTTTTGCATATTTTCAGTTACTTAGATTGTCCAATGATGTAAAGGATTATTTTTTTGATACTGGTAGGGCCAATATTAATGCATCAATACTGATTTTCTTGTAGTAATGTGCTTGTTATATTTGTAATTATAGATTCCAATGTTTTTATTTGGTCGATCTTCTTTACGATTTAACGGTGCATATATGTTATACTCTCTTAGTTGTTAATAGACCATGAGACACATAGATGACCAAACTGAAATCATTACTATTTTTGAACTTGTACTTGGATCTCTGTAAAATTTTGTAGACCTGGCATACCTGATAATTCTAATATGTAAAATCATTTGAGTGAAGGATGAGCAATCTGGGAGAACTAAAAGATTTAGGTTCACACGATATTAGTTGAGTGCAGTTTTCATATCATGTGAATTAGTTGAGTGCATTTTTCATATACTATGAAATGAGAATTAGTTGAGTGGATTTTTCATATACTGTGATTAAAAAGACTAATTTTATATAACAAATAATTTTACTAAGGAGATAGTGTGTCATGGCTTGTTTTTTCCGTCAGATATCACTATGAGACTTGCCTCTTATGATATTTTTGAGCTTAACTATGCTGAGGCGTTCTCCACTTTCACTCGTTGCAGATGGATATGCCAAGTTATAAGAAACATACAGCTAACCATGCTCGTGGACGCTCCAAAATTCCAACCAAGGAATCTCAGAAAGATAAAGGTGGTATTACGATCATATATTGATTTTCCAGTTAAATCAAGCAATAAAATGACTACAACACCTCATATTTATACATTTGGTGTTATTATTTTTACTTTATTTTGTGTGTGCAATCAAACGGTGCAGAGTAACTACACTGAGTTTTATTAACAGTACAGATTAACTATATTGACTTTTTTAACAGTGCCGAAAAACTATACTAGCTAGTATCAGCTGCTTTCTAGGAATAATACGTGGAAATAATGAGTGGTTTTGAACCTACTATTTGCAGGATTGTTGGTATGGCAGGCATATGGGAGTCGCTATTGCTGGTTTCTTTTTATGTCTTGTGCACTTTTTTGACGTCCATATGATAGACACATTTTAGTGTCTAAATTGTACCTTAGTTTCTATTAAGTTAGTATTCGATTTTGCAAATATTACGTGTTTTTATGCTTTTGTAGGTACAGTAGAAGAATAAAGATTTGTGGAAAAATTGGCTCAAAAAGTGATAAAGGCACCCCAAGAACAAGTGTTATTTGGCACCCTAGAAGTGGATAAGGGGTACCCTCGAGTCAACTCGGTCAAATCGGGACAAATCGGGTCAAACCCGAGTCAAATCGGTCAACCCGAGTTGACCGAGTCAACTCAGCACGGGACCGATCGGAATTCGTCTGCATCAACTGGCCACTTTCAATTCGCGTGAGAAACAAGTTTTTGTTGCTTCCAGATTGTTCTAAACACTCATAGTTATCTCACGCAAGTCATAAACATCAAAAGATCCCGTAAAATCAGCTTGAAAATCATGTAATTGGCCGGAATCATGATTCGATTAAGATTGGGATTTGTGGGCAGTTCTAGAGAGTTCTATTAGGTTTAGAACTCTCTCTAGGGTTTCTACTATCTATATAAACCAAGAGAAGCCAAGAAAATCGAACACGAAAACCTAGAGAAGAAATCAGAGAAATTCCGGCAACTTCCGGTCGCCGCCGGTGACTTGCTGCTGCTCCGGCCGGCGTGTTCTTCATCCACCATCACCGAAGAAGACGATCTTGTAACATCTATATACGTTGCATATCCATTGTTACATTCTGCTCCTGTTGCCTATTCTTTCAAATCTTTGTTGCTTAGAATACTTTCTGTTACAGCTGAACCCTCTCTTGCAACATTTATAAACGTATCTGTTCAGCTGTTGCACTATTATTTCACCTTGTAATCAACTTTTTGAGCAATGAAAAGATCTTTTGAGCAAGTTTTCTTCACCATGGGCTAAGTTTATTTACTGGGATGATGGATAAGGTATTTTTCTCAATTTTATGTGATTTAATTATTTTCTAATAATTATTTATAATTCTTTTGTTATTAGAATTGCATAGTTTTAAATAGTAAAAACGGTTTTCTTTCAACAGTTGTGCTTTTGCTTGATGGATTATGCTTAGTTAATTAATTTTGATAGTCCATGCTTGTGATTTACCTCTGTTTGTTAGCATAACAAAACCAATTTTGGCAATTATTTGGGCTTCAATTAATTTAAAAAGAATTATCTGATTAATCACATAGGTTGTTAGAATTACCTGATTCCTGATTCCTGGTATTTTTAAAATTATTCAAAAATCATCTTTAGGTTATTTAGTCTTTTTCTTACTCCTGAAATTTTCTAGAGTTAATTAGAATCATTATTTTCTAAAATCATTACCTTCACAAGTTCGAGAATCGAACCTCTTTTTACCACTATATAAAATCACATCACCATATCATGATGTGCAATAGCTACTAATGGCGCAATGAAGGTAATGATATTGTCATATTTTCTGTTATTAGTGGTAAATTGCAACCTTTGATACACTTAGAGACAGAAATAGTTGTGACAATTGTGCATGCATTATATACACCTTGTTACTAGCCTAGCATATAAAGTTACCCTACAAATGTTTATCCTAGCCTTTGATGAAGCATCTCCAATGTTGTTTTCTTCAACTATTTCATTTTACTTAATTGATCGAGCGCTTGGTCCTGAGGAAGGTATTAGTATTGGGTTGTGCTTCTTCCTCGGGAATACAGTTCCCGGATCCATGTGAGTATGATTATTTTTTCTTCTAATGATGTCCTGGGACTTGAGTATGGTAGTTGATGCTATCTATAGGTTCATTATGATATTATATTCTCTTATGACTCCTTCATTTATATTTTACGATGAGTCACCTTGTTTCTTTTTATAGGAAGAGCAGTTAAACTGCATATTTATCTAATTTTGTAAGCAGTGCAGATCAACTATACTCTGATTTTTCAATCAGTGCAGATCAACTATACTCTTGACTTTTTAAGCAGTGTAGATCAACTATACTGATCATAATAAGTATTTAATTGGAGACGATGAGCATTGGATTGAGAATGGTGTTACAATCATTGAAGGTGGATGTTATGCGAAGTGCATTGATCCCAGCATCATTGGAGTGAAAATGTTTCAAACATCGAAGGTGGATGCCATGCCAAGTGCATTGATCTCGCAGGAGAAGAACCTGATATATATATAAAGCTATCAAGTTTGGAGCTGGTAACACTCCCATCCTCTTCTAAATCCTTATTCGTTGAAAATTTTGGCCTTGATACATCATAGTTTTGTGATCTTTGTTATTTGTTAATGAGAAACTCAAATATTACTTTGTTTGTAAATGAAGGTCTATAGAGGCTTCATTTCTTCCTTACTAACATGGACATTCACATTTTCTTGCATCAATAAAATATCTTTGATACTGATCTGATGAATATATTTCAAGAGGTGCTTAAGTATTTTATACCGGTTAGACTTTGTAAAGAGGGATTCATACTGATACAAAAGATTAATGTTGTTTTTTCCAGGTCTTCCAAGAGATGCATCCAAATGAAAATGATAGAAACTTGCAGAACCATTTAAAACATATACAATTGTATTTCAAATAACCATAAAACAAGCTTGGAACTTATGTATACCGAGCTAAAGATAAACCTTTTTTTTCCAGTTTTTTTCTTTTGATTTGTATAGGGAAGATTACATCTGGTATTGTTTCTTATAGGAACAATGAGATTACATTTTTTTTCATACAGAGAAAAAAAGTGTGTAAATACTATAATGTGGTATTTCCTTGGTGTATAAATGTTATACTTCCTTTTGCAAGAGATTGTACTAGAATTTGGTGAATTTACGGATTTTGCATTGTCTTAGTTATCATTTAAATGTAATAATCAAATGAAATTGTGAATAAACCTTAACATTAACACTTTATAATTAGATCAAGGTGTCCAATTCTTGCAATCATAGACTAGGAGAAATAGTGAAATTAAGCACAACAATTGGGATAATTCCTAGCTTGAGTGGTGAACCTAAAAAGCAAGACTAAATATTGATTGCCAATTATAACTAAAATGGAAAGAATAAACGATCTGAGTTTTTTAATGGTCCAACTATGGCATGTTACCTACATGGTTGTGGGTTCAGCAAAGTTATGAACACATATCAAACTTTTTAAATAAGCAAAAGAGTATTAAGTGCAGAAACTATTTCTTCAGGCAACCATCTGTTTCATATGACTAAACTCCGTTAAGATGTTGATTATTTTTGCTTTTAACTGGCCCAGATGGAAGAACAACCCAATCATATGGTCTATCAAGCTAGGAAATCTACACTGCCAAAATAACATATAAATATAAAAATAAGTATAGTATAGGCAATTTGCACTGCCAACATAACACATAAATATAAAAATCAATACAGTATAGGTAATCTACACTCCCAAAAAAAGACGTTAACATAAAAATAAATATAGTATAGGCAACCTACACTTCCAAAATAACACATAAATATAAAAATCAACACAGTATAGAACACTACCAAAATATCACATAAATATATAAATTAGCACAATATAGGGAATATGCACTGCAAAATACTACATAAATATAAAAATCAGTACGGTATAAGTAATTTGCACTACCAAAATATGACATTAACATAAAAATAAATATAGTATATGCAACCTACACTTCCAAAATAACACATAAATATAAAATCAGTAGAGTATAGGCAATATGCACTGCCAAAATGACACATAAACATAAAAATCAGTACAGTATAGGAAATATGCACTCTAAAAATTCCACCAAAAATTAAATTGTGTGTCTTAGTATAGTCTATATATAAAATCAAAGGGTTCACCATTCAAAAAAAAAACAGAGTTAGTACCAGTATAGGTGGTATCTATACTCTCAAATGGTTCTTACCTAAAAGGGTTCACCATCCAGATCTAAGGCTTAGATGCATCTCACATAGGCATACATATACTATAAATTGGTTCTAACCCCAAAGGGTTCACCATTCCATATCTAGGGCTTAGATGGATGCCAAACAATAACATATATTTTTTTTCAGAGTATAGGCAATCTGCACTCTAAAAATTCCACAAAAAATTAAACTGTGTGTCCTAGTATAGTCTATATATACTATCAAAGGGTTCACCATTCAAAAAACAAACAAAATTAGTACCAGTATAGCCTATCTATACTCTCAAATGTAGAAGTAGTTCTTGCTTAAGCTTTGATGCCATTCATTTTGCTTTGCCAAAGGGATGACCACCAACACGGTTACTCATAACTTACTCATAACTTGGCAGTTTTCCCTTCCCATGAAGGTGGATGGTGGTCATCCATCATCTCTTTCTCCTCCTTCCCCTGTCTAACATAAGTCTAACCTTTCAACATTCTCTCTTGTTTAGTCTTGTGTTGTCAGAGAAGCAGCAAAAATACTAGCCATACTAACTTATCAGAAAGAAGCTCATCATAGAAGCAAATTAGCTACCAATACTAGATTGAAATGATTAAAAATTACAAAACCCATTCATAATGTGGAATCCTTATTTGTGCAGTAGTTGGAATATAGTGAATCTTTGTTGTACATATAGATACAGTTCATAATGAGTAAAATGTTTTTTATCCATTCATATAGTTTAGTGGGACTAACAGACGTTCATCATCACAATACATTTTCAACTCTCTTCTTCTTGCACGATTTTTCTGCTCTGTCTTCTTGTTTCCGCCATTTTCTTATGTAGATATAGGTCATGGATGATTTTGAGTAGGTGTTTTGATGAATTTTCAGCGGCTTCTTGATTTTTCTGTAGATTTAGGTTTAGATTTTTTGATTACTGGTGGGGTTTTGATCGTTTGCTAGTAGGGAATTGATGAGTTTTTAAAAGAGGAAAAGAGAGAGAGGCAGAAAAAATAGAGAAAAATAAGGAAATGGGATGATGAACAAAAACCAGTGAATAGTTTTTCCTTTCTTTGTTCGCGCGAAGAGAAAAAATATTGATGTAGCTGCCATACTATGATATTGAAAGGGTAACTAGGTCTTTTTACAAGTATGGACCTAGGAATAACATTATTTTCCGGATGGATCCTATTATAACTATTTATTTGGATTTTGGACCAAACAATAAATCTCCCTAGAAAAAATCATCTTCCACTTACCGTTAACCGTATTTATTTCTGGTGAGGATCCTCTCCATTGACAATACTAATTTCACAACATCTCACATTTTTAATTTTATTTTGGTAAACTCAAACTACAATAAATTTGAACCTAATATTTTGGTGATATATTTTTATTACAAAGCTCTACATTCCTATTAAAAATGAGCATAATTTGAAATAGATAACACCACCATTTACTAACAGAGCCACAAGTTTTAATTAAATGGGACATCATAGTATAATTTGTTTATAAAATATTATGTTATAAATATAATGGTACATTTAAACACAAGAGTTTATATAAACGTGACACCGTCGTTTTGAAAAATATTAAAATTAAAATGTTAAAGCCATTTGTAACAAAAATAGATGTGATAAACAGTTTTGTAACACTTATATATGTTATAAATTCATTGCTAATTAAAAAAAGTTTCGGTGGGTCCAAGGACCCACACACCCCACTAATGGCTCCATCCCAGCCACCATTTGCCATTTTAAAATCAGTGGTTGATAATTAACGGTTGAAATTAAGATGAGTAGAACTAGATGATGAGGATTGGTATCCTGGAATACACTAATTTCTGATAGTAATATAGAGCTTTGTAAGTGGGAGATATCACCAAAATATTCTCTTCAAATTCATCGTTTTTTAGATTTTCATAAAAATATTGGTGGCGAGTGCCAAAATTGTGAGATACGGCGAGTGCCAAAATTGTCTTCGTAATATATAACCCAGTTCATAGACTTGTTAATTAGTTGTGAACTTTTCCCAATTACTGAACCTACACAAATGAGTTAATGGACAATCTTTATGTAGTTGTAGACTAATATAATGGTTGTTGTACACCAAAGCTATAATAATTCTTATATAATTTAGCGGCTCAACACAAACCGTATATTTTATTTTATTTTCTGTAAATATAAGAAATGTTCCAGGACTAAATAAATGAATTATGTAGGTCCATGTTTCTATCAACAGATGGCCACACTATGGAATTATCATCCAACACTCCCTTATAATTGGTGTATTCCCCTATGGGCCTTAAACACGAGTAACCAAATTATTAAAAACAATTCTTTATCTTCTATTTTTTATTCTCTCAATTATTAAAATGTAAATTCTTTGTCCAAAACTAGTCGGACGGTCATCTTTTTTCTTAAATATTGACACTGGGTGAGGTTTTTCGAAACCGCCCCACTTAAGTGTCCCAATTATTGGGAGGCAACGTGAATCCTAGAATTTACATCCTTTGGAACGTCGTCAATAGATGTAACGAGCTCATGAATAACTTGAGGGAGTTGTTTGAGATACTCATCTAATATAATGGCTTGTTTTCTTACTTTCCATCTTGTACACTTGCTTGACTCTCAAGCGGGGACGGAACCGGAGGAATCTTTGCCTTCACTTGTCGAATACTTGGTGTAACTACTTTCTTCTTTGGCGACCTCTTTTCTTTTGAGACGATGCCACATCCGTATACTCATGTTCGGAGAGATATGTATCAGTACTCAAAAAGACCAAGTCCAAGTTTAGGAATAATCTAGAATGTATGTAACTTAGATAATTAATGTACCCTTTGAGGAGCACAGAATCATTGAGGAGGTGCTCTCTCAAGCATATAAATAAATAATCTTAGCCTCAAAACTAAGGAACCCAACTTGAAGATTTTACTAATGGGGTGCAAGTTCTCTCTCTAGTGTTTCTTTACTTATGTTCTTAGTGTAGTGGTGAGTTTATCTCTACCTAGGTGTGGTTAGCTTTTAAGTAAATATATTTTGGTGCGTTTCGTTATGATTTATTTTTTTCACATGTTTCCTCCGTGACGAAGTGTTGCGTCCGGAGATGATTTACTTTATTCACATTTTTCCTCCGTGACGAAGTTCTGCGTCCGGAGATGATTTATTTCCTTCACATATTTTTCCGCGGCGTACTGCTGTGTTTGGAGATGATTTATTTTCTTCACGTGTTTCCTCCACGATGAAGTGTCGCGTCGGAAGATGATTTATCTTTTTCACATGTTTCCTCTGCGACAAAGTCCCGCTTCCATAGATGATTTATTTTCTCCATATGTTTTCTCCGTGATGAAATCTCACGAAGAAGATTTATTTTCTTCACATGTTTTCTCCGCAAAGAAGTATCGCGTCCTGAGACGATCCACTCTCATAATATCCTCACGCCATAATTAATGTCAATAACAAAGGTAGTCTATGATCATATGCAAACAACCATTAGGTAAATTGCACATCAGGAAGAAATCAAGCTTTTCCCTGCAGAAAGTATTGAAATGCCACAAATACGATAAGAAACTTGAAAGATTAACACAATTTGAAATTTGTTCTTGTAGATATTTCAGGTATACATTATAGTGAGCAAGACAAGAATCATAACACAAAATAATTGGGTATGAAATACCCTTTTTACCATTGTGAATGCCCCCTAGTGCGGGAATATGGGGGACGTAACATGAAGTTCACATCCTGGAAAATAGATGATGAATTCCAACTGTCTCTGAATATCATCACGTATATGTGAGGGTATATAATAGACATATTTTTGTGTCTGATTTGTCTTAATTCTTTATATTGATAATGCTTGATTGTGTATTAATTGTGTTATTATGTGTTTGTAGGTATTTCTGGGAAATAAAAATTGTTGAAAAAATTAGCTTGAAAAAGTATTAAAGGCACCCCAGAATTGATAAAGGAACCCCCAATGAAATTTATAAAGGCGGGAAAAATTTGTCTCAACATTGTGAGATTTTGTTCGATAATTTTAAAAGAGATTTTTCAGGAATGAAGACAACGAGATTTTCTTACCTAATAAGGAGGACTTGTACGAGTTTAGAAACGTAGAAAAACAAAAGAACTCTCGTGAATAAGTGGTTGCGTTAAAAGGGAAATAAAGAATACTCGATCTGATTTTAATTAAGAGAAAATATTCTCGAATCTAAATAAGTCAAGGATATTATCTCGAGTCTTGAATAAGTTAACAACATCTCACTCTCGATCTGTAATAGAAAACAGAATAAAGATTTAATGATCGAGATATAAAAAAAAAATCACCGAGAATCCCTGCATAGATTTGTTTCAATGAAGGAGAAGACATTCAGAAGATTTGGGAAAATACGTGTTTTTGGAGTATAATAGGAGTCGAGTGAAGAGATTTTGCGGGGCTGGCTTCTGCCAGAAACAAAAGGAAAAAAAATTCGAGAAAAAGTTGTAGAGTTTCAGGCAAGGTGAAGAAGAATAAACCGTTGTGAAATCCCAACACTAGGACACTGGAGGAAGCCATATCTCACAATTAAGTGGTAACTATAATTAATTTTATTGACTTTTTTCAATTGATTTTAATTGAACTTATGATTTTCATTAATTATTTTTTATTTTGTTTGATGGTGTATGCTTAGACTAAGATCTTTTAATGCATCATGCTTATAACTTGCAATTAATATTTAGAAATCTACTTATGGCAAATAAACAGAGTCAATAATATGAGATACAAATTTTAGGAATTAATATTTGCGTCACTTGATTATGTTTAATGGTGGAACCCTTTGTCTCATTCTTTTCTATAAACTTGATATCAACTTTGTTTGAGTTTTGCTATTTTTAGTCTTAGAAATTTAGTCTAAAATCCAGTCTTCACAAGTTTGAGTGAATGTACTTTTCTTACCAATGTCTATAATCACATCAATTTCTGGCGCTGCCGATGCGTACTTGTTTTTAGGTTAGGGTTTTAGATTTTTTTTTAGGTTTAATTTTTAATTAGGTTAATTTGCATTTTTTTTTTCCTTTTGAGATTTTATGTGGGTTTTTTTCTTAGCTTTGATGTACAGGTGATCTTTTACATTAGTTGTAGAAATTGCCTACCAAAAAAGGTAAGTAGTATACCTCAATTATTTTTTAGATTTTGCATTAAAATTTTATTTTATTTGTATATATTTCTTTTAGATTTTTTTTTTTTTTGTAAATATAAAAAAAACACAGCATTTTGCATTCTTCAGACTACCGATTTTAGGAAAACTCGTGGACAATTAAGCTGAACCCGTTCCTTGGGCCTGATGGGAGTTACCAGCGAAAATTGCACAAGCCTTAGCCTTGTACCTTTGACCAATCTTTGACTGTAGGTATATTCTGCTAAGGTAACCTGAGCTTACGTAATGTCGTCAACCTTGCATTTGCATTTGCACCAAAAAATAAAAATAAATAAATAAACATGTCGAACTAGTATTACGATAGTCAATACAATGAATATCCGACTGAGTTTCAAAACGGGCATTACTCATACTATGACCATAGTGTGGATAGTACTTGGGACCACTACCAACCTTTCGAATGTAATAGGTCATACGATGGTGATCCCAATTATTATTCATACGCGCACCAGTCATATGAACGGGAAAACGAGTAAAATTTTATTTCTTTGTCTTTCAAGAAGGCCATCAAGCAGTTACAATCTCATATTATTTCTTTCAAAAATTCCATCAAGCAGATGCGATCTTGTACTCATTATGGTGACCCAAATACCTCTCTAGAAGAACCACTCGAGCAGTTGCGACCTAGTACTCCTAATGAACCCATTATGCCTCTAGAAAAAGCACTCAAGAAGTTAACTGAGATGACAAATAGGTTAGAGACAAATAGGTATAAGTTAGAGACGAAGGAAAGATTGCAACGATGAGAATTACACAAAATAATCTTAATAGTCAATACGGTGTTTCCAATATTACCCTTGATAATAATAATAATTTTTTACCTAATTTAGAGGGCGAGGTTAGAATTGAGAACACTACTAGTTTAGATAAGGCTCAACAATCTTCATATTATTATGATGATGAAGAGAGTACTGATGAAGAGTTTGAAATCCGTAGTCATACTGATCAGGAGATTTTACACCATTTGAGATTCATGATAATAATGATATTTCTAGTTCCAATCCCAATAATGTTAATAATTATTTACCTATTCAAGAGGAAAATGATTTAACTAGAGACACTATTGCTATAGACGGTGAAATATTCTTTGTTATTATGAAGACGATGATGGCTTAGAGAAACAAGGTTATCCGAGACTAGTGTTTTAGAGTCCAACGATTCAGGAACAATAGTCTCAAACGAAGATAATAGACTCGTAGAGATTTTAAACATGAGTGAGAATGCACCTCTTACTTATAAATTAGAAGAAGCAATTGACTATTTCCAGGAATCTGATGATCTAGAAATTAGGAAAATTGTGACTAGTCTATCTAGAGACACCCAAACTTCTAAGTTTGGGGGTGATTATCATTCTCCATGTGCTTTAACTTTGAATCTTAAAAAGATCCCTCACTTGGGACTTGATGTTTGTGCCTCTACCATCTTAGGAGATTATCTTCATACTCGTTTTCCAGAGCCTGACTTTTTCCAGAATAAAATCCAGTCGTCTGAAACCCATCCTCTATTTGATGTGGTCTACCCAGGCGATAATAGCATAATTGACTTTGTTGTCCCACCAAAATTTTATTTACCAAATGTGGGAACATATGAATTTCAAATGTGTCAGATATTGAATATTGGAGCTAAGCCGAATTATTTTAGGAAATCTGAATCGACACATTTTCTTAAGATTGACCACCACTTTCATATACTTCATTTTGGTCAACTTTGTGATTCAAGTTCGATTGACTCTAAGGATCCGCAATTATTTCGATTATTGTTATATGATTCGTAATTTGTGACTAATCCTTTCTTGGGATGGATAAAGACTTTAAACTTAGCGCTTTATGGGAGGCAACCCATATGCTTTTGGTACACGATGCTGGTAATATCTTTCCTTATCTCTTTTACTTTGTTAGGCTTTCATTCATTTATCTTTTGTACATCGAGGATGAACAATTCAGGATGACACTAACTATTCTACATAAATGGAAATAAAATTCTTGTCTATAGGAGTTTGTGTGCCCATCTAAATGGTCTATTCATAAAAGGACAGAGCTCAGGTGTTAGAAATAACATGATAGTCGTCACCATATCACGTTCTGTTTTTATTTTTATAAATTTTTGTGTTTCTCTAAGTGATTTGGTGGGGCACTAGTATCGCCTTGTTGTCGCCGCTAGGAGGAAGTTGAATGATTGAGATCAAGCCCCATTATTTTAATTGAACTTGACCAATAATTTAAAAAAAAAGGACACTTGGATAGCAATATGTGTTTGTTCTCTCTGTCTCCGTCACCTAAGCAAGCATGGAACGCAGAATCCATGGAACTATCATGTAAGTTGCTGACAAGGAGCATGCGCTTAGATTCAAAATATATAATCATGTTGTCGGAAAAAAATAATATAATAATTATATATATTCAATAATTTGACCGCTGGGACCCTTGTATATACCAGCTGAGTTGATACTAGAATTAGGGTTCATCTTGGTGCTGACGATCATACAGATATTCTGGGGCCATTCACCTTAGTCAAAATGCGCACACTTCTATCTCCATATCCATCTTCTGAATCTATTCATGTGATTGTGGTCTATTGTACGACTATCTGATTAGAGAGCTTAGTTTTCTTTTATATGAACTTTAGTACACTTGAGTGCAAACTTGTATACAACAATTGGATTCATATAGGGTAACGATTCCCATGGCTGAAGAATTTAGTAGCCAACTAAATAGCATGTTTAGTGTTTACCCTCAATCGTTCACAAGTAGCTAAGGCTTGGAGTAAAAGGTTTTGTGGATATATCTCTAGTAAACTCTCACGAGACAAAACTCGTCCACTAGGGACACCTAGGGGTTTAAAGGCTTGTTGCACACGCTAAGTGCAATCGCGATGCCTGCGACAGTGAGTTAGGATTTTTATTTTCTAGATTAGACTTGCTTGAGGACTAGCAAATAATAAGTTTGAGAATATTTGATAGACACATTTTTGTGTCTGATTTGTTTCAATTTTTTATATTGATAGTGCTCGATTCTGTACTAATTGTGTTTGTAGGTATTGTTGGGAAATAAACATTGTTGGAAAAATTAGCTTGAAAAATGTTAAAGGCACCCAAAAATTGATAAAAGAACCCCAATGAAATTGATAAAGGCACCCTGAAAGTGTTAAAGGCACCCAATATCTTTTCGAATTCAAATAAACATTGGCGGGATTTTTTTTTTATCAAAATTATGAGATTTTGTTCGATAATTTTAGAAGAGATTTTTCAGGAATTAAGACAACGAGATTTTCTTACCTAATAAGGAGGAGTTGTACGAGTTTGGAAACGTAAAAAAACAAAAGAACTCTCGTGAATAAGTGGTTGCGTCAAAAGGGAAATAAAGAATTCTCGATCTAATTTTAATTAAGAGAAAATATTCTCGAATCTAAATAAGTCAAGGATATTATCTTGAGTCTTGAATAAGTTAACAACATCTCACTCTCGATCTGTAATAGGAAACAAAATAAAGATTTGATGATCGAGATATAAAAAAAAATCACCAAGAATCCCTGCAAAGATTTGTTTCAATGAAGGAGAAGACATTCAGAATATTTGGGAAAAGACGTGTTTTTGAGTATAAATAGGAGTCGAGTGAAGATATTTTACGGGGATGGTTTCTGCCAGAAACACAAGGAAAAAAAATCCGAGAAAAAGTTGTAGAGTTTCAGGCAAGGTGAAGAAGAAGAAACCGTTGTGAAAAAATGAAATCGAGGACTATTTTCAATTTAATTTTGGGGGTAAGGAAGACAAAAGATTTAAAAAATTTAGTTGTACTAAAAAAATTCGAAAATTTTGAAACATGTGAACAATTCAGGATGACACTAACTATTCTAGATAAATGGAAATAAAATTCTTGTCTATAGAAGTTTGTGTGCCCATCTAAATGGTCTATTCATAAAAAGACAGAGCTCAGGTGTTAGAAATAACATGATAGTCGTCACCATATTACGTTCTGTTTTTATTTTTATAAGTTTTTGAGTTTCTCTAAGTGATTTAGTGGGGCAATAGCATCGCCTTGTTGTCGCCGCTAGGAGGAAGTTGAATGATTGAGATCAAGCCTCATTATTTTAATTGAACTTGACCAATAATTTTTTTTTAAAAAAGGACACTTGGATAGCAATATGTGTTTGTTCTCTCTGTCTCCGTCACCTAAGCAAGCATGGAACGCAGAGTCCATGGGAACCATCATGTAAGTTGTTGACAAGGAGCATGCGCTTAGATTCCAAAGATCTAATCATGTTTTCGGAAAAAATATATAATAATTGTATATATTCAATAAATTGACTTTTGGGACCCTTATATATACCAGCTGAGTTGATACTAGAATTAGGATTCAGACCAGCGGGTGCGTATCTCAATCTATTAGTCATCTTGGTGCTGACGATCATACATATATTCTGGAAAACACCATTCACCTTAGTCAACATGTGCACGCTTCTATCTCCATATCCATCTTCTTAATCTATTCATGTGATTTTGGTTTGTTAGATTTTGCGGGGCTGGCTTCTGCCAGAAACACAAGGGAAAAAAATCCAAGAAAAAGTTGTAGAGTTTCAGGCGAGGTGAAGACGAAGAAACTGTTGCAAAAAACTTAAACTGTCGTTGAAAATTTCATATTCAATATCTTCAGCAACTAAAAAATGCTTCAGAGAACCGTGTCAATTCTCTGTTAGCAACAGATATAAACTTATTTGTTTTCTGTTTTATCTGTTTTCTTTTCTTTTCTTCTTTGTTAATACTTTTTTATCTATGTATCCATCATTTGAGATAGTGTTTGCTATGATGAGCCAAATCCCAACACCGGGACACTGGAGGAAGCCATATCTCACAATCAAGTGGTAACTATAATTAATTTTATTAATTTTTTGCAATTGATTTTAATTGAAATTATGATTTTCATTAATTAGTTGCTATTTTGTTTGATGGTGTATGCTTAGACTAAGATCTTTTGATGCATCATGCTTATAACTTGCAATTAATATTTTGGAAATCTACCTATGGCAAAGAAACAAAGTCAATAATATGAGATAAAAAATTTAGGAATTAATATTTGCGTCACTTGATTATGTTTAATGGTGGAATACTTTGACTCAATCTTTTCTATAAACTTGATATCAACTTTGTTTGAGTTTTTTTATTTTTAGTCTTAGAAATTTAGTCTAAAACCCAGTCTTCACAAGTCTGAGTGAAACGTACTTTTCTTATCACTGTCAATAATCACATAAGTATACCCCTATCGGACGAACAGAGGAAGGATAAAACCACTATATGGTAAAAAGGGAAGTTTTATTCTCGACTGATACGAATTCCTTCAAGGATTTTTGCCGATCTGAGTTTGGACGTAGCAGGATAAATAACGAGTCGGAATATATGTTAAGTGATGTTAAGGTCTGTCGACGTCGGATGGGATTCCAAGTGACATAGTCTTCCCAAAAATTATGCAGATATAAGAAAAGGCGGGAACATTAAGGAAAGCGGAAAGAACTATCAAGCGAACAAAAAAGTTAAATCAAATAATTTTCACTAACATAAATTAAAATTAGATATTGAGTATAATAAAGGAACACAGAAACGAAGAAAGGAATAAGAATAAGTCAGGAAAGCATAAGCTATGCAAGCGAACGAAAAAGACTTCAAAACAAAGCATGATAAACAATGCACATCTCGACCATCCGAACCCACCGGAGACGGACCATGGTATAATCCTCAAAAGCTCGGATATAAGCATCCTTCGCAGCATCCAACTTACAATCAGCCTTGACAAGTCCATACTTGGAAGACGACACACCCATACAAAACTTCGAATAGGTCCTTTTCGCCAACTCATATCGAGACTTAGCAAGCCCCTTCTTCATAAATGCAGCACTATGATCTGTTTCAAGAGGCTCCATCAGTTAGGAAAGAATGGAATACATTTTACGGGTAAAAGTCATAACGATATCCTCTGAACGAGGTTATCAAAAAAGAAATCGACATCAGAAAAGGAAATCAAGCAAAAACAAAGAAGTAAGATGAAAGAGAAAAAGACTGACAGTATTATCCTGTTCGAGCCACTAAATGCCTTTCTAAGAAAGATGAAAGTAAGGATGATCTGGGGTTTCCTCAGGCGATCGGAACTTTCCAACCGTAAGATCATATGGAGAGTCCTAAGTAGGAACCCAAGGCACTGGACCCTTGACCTCTTGATTTCCTGTCTAAAAAAAATTAGGAAGAATTAATGGTTACTAGCAAACAAGAACATGGGAACAAGAGAAGCCTCGGTATAACAGACATATCACCCATTTTAAGAAGTTACAGGAGAAGATATAGAAGACATAAAAACTAAAAACAATGAAGATCACTAAACACGAATAAGTATTCATAATACAGAAACTAAAAAAGATGTTTATACACCCTCAGCATCCGAACAGACGCAATGTTTCAGCAACATCTGACGCTCCGCTTCAGCAGTCGAACAAATGCAAAGCTTCAGCAACATTTGACGCTTCGCAGAAACAACATCGGCATACGAACAGACATAACTCTTCAAAAATATTCGACGCTCCGCAGAAACAACATCAGCGTCCAGACTGACGCAACGCTTCAACAACTTCCGACGCTCTGCAAAAACGACATCAACATCCGAACAGACGCAACTCTTCAAAGAAATATGCATACCAAAAAACTCTCCAAAGACTAAAAAACAAAGTATACCAACTACGTCATCACAAAAATACATTAGATTTGAATAAGACAGAAAACCATCTGCCAGAAAAGCCACTGAAAATCACCACCTCTTTTAGGTTAATGGGAAAAAAAATGCAGAATGTGAATCCCATATTCCATATGTCCTCTTACACCCAAAGTGCTAGTATTATGTAAAGGCGTCGATCCCAAGCCCAAGTTTATGAATACTCTAGAATGTTGTAACTTATCTAATGTGCCTCCTGAGGAGCAACAGATCGTTGAGCAGGTGCTCCATCAAGCATACAACTATGTAATCTTAGCATCAAAGATAATGACCCCAACTTGAACATATATCAATGAAGTGCAAGTTTTATCTCTAACGTCTCTTTACTTATGTTCTTAGCTTAGTAATGAGTTTATTCGTACCTAGCTGTATTAGTTTGCTTTTAAGAAACTACACTATTTATCCCATACTTTCAGAAAAGTCATCCTATTTTTTTTCAGCTTCTCCATATTTTTCTTCGTCTTTCTTTTTCTCTTCATCTTGTTCTTCCTGAGTTAGTTTACTAAGACGTCCATCTTCCTCCTTTGCATATTGACTACCTTTCCTTTCCTTACACTTTAGGGTATGATGTTTGCAATTTTTCTCAGATTACATTGTATATGCCATGTACAAAGAAAATTTTATGCCTTGGGAAAAACTTCATTTACGGTGTTCATTAGCGCTTGCTCATTGTCGGTTAATCAAACCCCCAAAGTTTCTTCTCTCCGATAAAAAAACTTTAAGGTTTTTAATATCCAGATATAAATCTCGTCTTTCTCACGATCCATAAAACATTATGCCACCGTGAATGATTGCTTGTCCTAAGTTTGACATACAATGTTCAACAACGACATATTGTACCTATTCATCTTACATGTACAATCCATAAAATAAACCTGATAGAAGCATTGAGTCAATTCAACCATCTTCGAATGCGCAAGAAAAATACGATTCACCTTATCGTCCAATGTTTTATGGTATTTAACCATGTAATTGTGTTGCTCGCCCAACCATTAAGATTCTTGCATAACCGTCCTACTATCCCATTCCAAACTTTTGGTAGTTGCATTGACCGGATAAATTGCATAAAGTTAAGAAAGGTTACCCTTTCCATCCGTATTGAACTTACTGAGGAGCTTACTTGGTTTAGTTCACCAACTGGACTTTACTTGCGTGAATTCATGTGGTTTTAGCTTGGAAACAGTGGGATAACCAACAAGACCAACTCTATACATTCTCCACTTGTTCTCTTGGTTCATATAAATTGAATATAATCTTGAATAGGAAGACACGCTTCTTTGACTTAACCTTGTACACACATAATTCTTTCTCTTATGACTTATATATACCATCAACTACACTCACAAATACTTTCCGAATTGAGCTTTAGAAACTTGGCTTGTCTATTGACCTATAGTAGAAAAGCCTTTCTGACTCGATTGATTACTGTGTTAGCTACGGTCTCTCTCTTACCTTTTTTTCCAGTTAATATGAGTTCTTGGTCTGATTCAACCAGCTCTAAATGCAAAGAAAAGGCGTAAGAACACATCTCGTTACCGCCGCCTCGAATCAAAAGAAATAGAAAATGCTACGTGAAAGCTCTGAAAGAACCACTTTTTTAATGATGACTATAGGCTCGTGCCAAAAATCCTTTCCACTTTGTTATCATGAACCAAACCAATTCAATCCACTTAAGGTGTAATTTCTTGTTTAAAACTATGATGCCCTTGATTTATTTTCCTTTCTCAATAGCCCTTCCGTTAGCTTCGTCTTTAGGCGACCATTCGTACATGGTGCAAATAACAAAAACCTTATTAGCATAACTAAGCAAATTATTCAAAAATATGGGAAAAAACAAGGTTTGGTAATATACCAATAACTGATTGGCATAGTGGGCGGAACATCATGCCTTCGTACTCTAACAACTTTAGGTTATTCGTCGAATGCTTATAACCTACAAAAAAAATGTTTAATTGGGATACCTCCATAAATTAGGGGATACCATATAAAACAACATATAGGGGATACCATATAAAACAACATAAGGTCATTTTGAGATATTTCTAAAAAAACCCCATCTATGTTATTGTTGTAATACCTTATATACCCTTGATTAATTAGGTATTAATTAGTTGTTCGTTAATTAATTATCTAAAATAAAAATTGAGATTATTGAGATTATTATTATAGTTAGTGTGTTATGTTAGTTATAGAGAAATATGTAGAGGAGGGGAAGAGGAAGAAGAGGTATAAAAAAAAAGTGAGATTTGGGAAGGGTTTATAGAAATGAGTGAATCTAATCAGGAATTTGATGTTGGGGAACCTTCATCTCAAGAAAGAGAAGGGGTTTACGTTGCATTTGATAACGATTCTCAATTGCAAGATTTTGTAGATAATCAAAATTTTATCTATGAGAAAACCCTAAATCAAGACACTTATGAGCACGAAGGTTCAAGTGAAGAACCAACCCATGGAAATGAAGAATGTAAAGATTCTAATGCTCCAAACACTCAGGTATATGTCCAAATTAGTTAAAAAAAATGATTTTTTATGTTCGAATCGCCATGGATGTGTAGTGGAAAAGCTCGCGGTCGGCACTGTCGCAGTTTAATAAATATGTCGACTGATATTGTTGGTATAGTTTTTAAAAATTATACAATGTCGACAACAGGTA